>CAMOHE010042649.1:0-15318 GCA_946598075.1 Artocarpus hirsutus | reverse complement strand
TGTATAAAAATATTTAGCTTACTTTTCGTTCAATTTCAGAGGCCAATCATAACATTTTTCGTATCTGCGTTTTCACTTAGCAGTATTCTTATATTGCTCTGGCCTCATTTCTATCACAGGTTAAGGTTCGGACAACCTCTGTGTCCTAGTTGCATTCTAGTCGTTTATTCGTTTATACCACAATTTTACAATTAATTGTGATATAAAATTCATTTTATGGGTATTATTTACAAATTTCTGAGTAATTTAACTCATGAAATCTGTATTTTACTATACCCAACATTTCATCACATTTGCCATAAAATATGCAATCAATGCCGTTTATTCATACTTTATCGTAATTTTGTACAAAAATTACAACTTTTACAAGAATCACATTTTTAAAAGTAAATTCATTAATTAAACCCAATTAAATATTAAGTTTTATTAATGAAATTTTCTCGGTCATTACAACAAATAGCACACAAAACCATGGATTATTGATTTAGGAGCATCAGATCAAATGACAGGAGATGCAATAGCATTTTACAAATACAGTTCATGCAATGGAGACTTTATAGTCCAAATTGCTGATGGTACAATATTTAAAGTTGAGGGAATTGGTTCAGTCAAGATTACTAAGGATCTGACCCTAAATTATGTTCTCCATGTTCCTAGTTTGGATTGTAATTTACTTTCCATTAGTAAATTGACCTGTGATTTGAATTGTGTAGCTAAGTTTTTCTCAAACTTGTGTGAATTTCAGGAATTGGATTCGAGAAAGACGATTGGCAGTGCTGAGATGTGTTCGGGACTCTATCTCCTCAAGGACCATACTCCTTTAAGAAGACAAGCTCAAATGACAAGTGGTGTCTCTTTTAAAAGTCAGTTTGTTTTAAATTTCTATGTCAATAAAGATAATGAAATTATGTTGTGGCACTATCGTTTTGGTCACCCTAATTTTATATATTTAGAAAAACTTTTTCCTTCAATGTTCATTAATAAAAATCCGAAACATTTCAAATGTAAAATTTGTCAATTCTCTAAGCATACTCGTAATACCTATCCCAGTCTTTCATACAAACCATCTCGTCCATTTGCCATGATTCATAGTGATGTGTGGGGTCCCTTAAGAGTGAAAAATATAACAAGAACTCGATGGTTCGTATCATTTGTTGATGATCACACTAAGCTGACCTGGATATTCCTCGTGAAAGAAAAATCAGAAATAGGTCAAATTTTCCAAAACTTCAACAACATGATACAAACAAAATACTAAACCAAGATTCAAGTATTAAAAACTGACAATGCCAAAAAATACTTCAAATCTACTCTAGGTAGTTATCTCCTAGGACAAGGCATAGTTCACTTAAGTTCTTGTGTTAATACTTCTCAACAAAACGGGGTAACATAAAAGAAAAACAGACATTTACTTGAGGTTGCCCGATCTCTCATGTTTTCCATACATGTTCCAAAATTTTTATAGGGAGAAGCTGTCCTTACATCCGCATATCTCATCAATAGAATGCCCTCTAGAGTTCTCAAATTTCAAACTCCCTATCAAGCCTTTTTTCAACACTTCCTCATGCCAAACTCATCTCATCATTAGATCCAAAAGTGTTTGGGTGCTCAGCGTTTGTTCATATACACCAGCAAAACCGTAGCAAATTGGATCCAAAATCCATTAAGTGTATCTTTCTTGGGTATTCCTCGAATAAAAAAGGCTACAAATGTTATTCTCCCACTACCTAAAAATTCTACAACTCAATGGATGTGACCTTCTTTGAACACCAATCCTACTACCCCAAAACTGAAATTCAGGGGGAGAACATAAGGAAATATCAGCTTTGGGAGCCTCATCCTACTCATCCTCCATCACTTTCACTATAGCCCTCTCATCCTAGTCATTCAATCCAACCTCTTGATCCTCCACAGCCCTCTGTCGAGTCGTTTCAGCTTGATCCAATCATCCATCCTCTCACCCCTAATCATATACAAATAGAGAGTCAGCCACCACAAACTCCAGTTTCACCTATTCCCAATCAATATAAATCACCACAAACTAAGAATAAGGAGCTTTGTGTCTATGTTAAGAGAAAAAGGCATGTGACGGGCATGAAACTCTCAACTCCTCTTACACTTGTCCAAGAGCCTAAACCAAGTCCAAAACTTACTCAAATTCACTCTGGTAAGGGAAATTCTAATCCCGAGACTGAAAGTATCTTTGATGACTCAAATATGCTGATTGCTTTGAGAAATGGTGTAAGAACATGCACACAACATCCTATTCATAAGTTTGTCTCACTTGGTAAACTATCTCCATCCTATCAGACGTTTGTTTCGAGTCTTGACAATGTGTAGGTCCCTAACTCCATTAAGGAAGCCCTAAAACATACAGAATGGAAAAAAGACAATTTATGAAGAAATTAGGGCCTTGGAGAAAAATGGCACATGGGTGATTTTAGAACTTCCACTCGAGAAAAGGCCTGTTGGTTGTAAGTGGATTTTTACTGTCAAACTTCAAGTTGATGGCAGCATTGAGAGACTAAAAGCTCGTCTTCTTGCTAAAAGCTTTACTCAATCCTATAGAATAGATTACCAAGAAACATTCGCTCTAGTGGCCAAACTCAACACTATCAGAGTCCTCCTCTCAAACCCAGATTGGCCATTACACCAACAAGACATCAAGAATACTTTCTAAATGGTGATTTGGAAGAAAAAGTGTACATGGAGATACCCTAGGATTGGAAACTTCCATCAACAACAACCAAGTGTGCAAACTTAAAAAATCCCTATAGGGACTCAAGCAATCTCCTCGTGCTTGGTTTGATAGATTTGCAAAGACCCAATGTCAGGTCGATCACACTATTTGTAAAATTTTCTCCAAAAAAAAAAGATAGCCGTACTAGTTGTGTACATAGATGATATCATTCTAACAGGTGACTATGAAGAAGAACAGTTGAAATTGAAGGGACTCTCGACCAGGGAATTTGAAATCAAAGAACTTGGTAATCTCATATACTTCCTTGGTATGGAAGTAGCTCGGTCTAAGAAAGGGATATTCATCTGTCAACATAAGTATGTTCTAGACTTACTTAAGGAGACAGGCATGCTTGGATGCAAACCTGTTGACACTCCAATGGACCCAACGAAGAAGCTAGGAGTGGAGAAAGACAGTGCACCAATTGAGAGGGGAAGATATCAAACTTGTAGGACATCTAATCTACCTCTCACATACACGACCTGACATTGGTTTTTCTATTAGTTTTGTGAGTCAGTTCATGAACAACCCAACAGAAGAACAAATGGAAGCAGTATATAGGATTTTGAGGTATCTCAAGATGACACCAGGAAGAGGTCTGTTATATAGAAAGAATGAGAGTCATGAAGTTGAAGTCTTCTCAGATGCAGACTGGGCAGGAGACATCTCATACAGGCGATCTACATCAGGATATTGTTCCTGTATTTGGGGAAACCTTGTGACTTGGAGAAGCAAGAAGCAATTTGTTGTCTCAAGGAGCAGTGTAGAAGCTGAATTTAGAACACATGCTCTTGGTATTTGTGAGGGCATATAAATATAGAGACTTCTTAGTGAACTTAGAGTATCAAGTAAGAAACCTATCAAGATGTTCTACGACAACCAAGCTGCTCTTAGTATTGTGAAAAATCCTATGCACCATGACAGGACAAAACACGTCGAAATCAATTGACGCTTCATCTCAAAAAAGATTAAAAAAGAATTATGCAGCTGATCTATACTCCTAGAAAATCTCAAATACTAGACATTCTCACCAAAGCTCTTCCAAGAACTAACTTTGAAGAGCTGAGTCACAAGCTGTGTTTGTACGACATTTACAACGCAGCTTAAGGGGGAGTGTTGAAAATCTTCCAAAGTTAGTATCTGGATTTTAAGGACTAAACAAGAAAATATTTTAGTCGATTGATAGCTATAGAATCAGGATTTATTGGTCTAATGGGCTGTAATTTGACAACTTTTTTACTTTCCTAGTTTAGTTTTCTTTTCGCTATTAGATTAGGAAAACCAATCACTGTACCAGTATATATGTAGCATCTATGTATCATTTTTATTCAGAGAAATAAGAAATATTCAATATTCTCTCAAAACTTTCTTTCAAAACTTTCGCTTTCTCTCAAAAACTTTTAGACGTATTCTCCAATGAAGCCATATAATGGTGTCTAGACAGAGACAAAGGTGGTGTTACTGATCTTCAACCTATCGTAGGCCTGCTTGAAAAGAATGCCAACCAAGCCACCGTTATCGATCAGTACTCGTCGGACAATATTTTTGGTGATCGGGAGTTCATATACGATGGCATTGTTATGCGGATGAACAAGTTTATCTGCCTACTCTTCAATGAAGGTAATATGGACGTCTTCTTGTCGGCAGATCTTGTTAATAGACTCAGACATATTCATGAGATCGCCTCTCTCAACCAGCCGAGCTTCCCAAGAGTAAGCCCATCATCCACTCGAAGTGTCCTTAGTAACAGGCCCTCCAAAAATCGTATGAACGATGTTTGGGGATTCCGAGGTGTTTCCATATTCGTTGTGTGGTCAACTCTACACATCCCGACTTGGCTGGTCGTTTCTCTTGGCCGCAAAACCAAGAGTTAAAACTCGCTCAACGAATTTCCGCAAGTGTCCATCTCGGACCAGTCTATCAATCTAGTCCTTGAACTGAATACAGTTGCAAGTATGGTGCCCTACATCCTTACAAAAATTACAGTATTTGTTCTAGTCCTTGTTCGCTTTGCTCCCTCTCAGCTTGGCGGATCTACCAACAACTTCTGACCACTCACCTGTGTCAATACCTCATCAATGCTGGCGACTAGGGGAGTGTAGGATTAGAACGTCCCGATCGACACCTTGGTCTTCTTGATCTTTTGCTTTTCTTTCTTCTGCTTCTTGCTCTGCTCAACATTGGGCTGCTCCAGTGGGGATTTTCATTTCTTCCCCTGTTTATTGTCGCTACTGCTTCCTTCACCTTCTCAATGACTCTTCATGTATTCAACAACGTTGGCAAACCTCTGAGCATAGCCGAGCATTTAGGAGAAGGTGCTCGATAAGGCTGACAAAGTCGTGTTATGTGCTGCATTTATGTCAACACGATTACAACACGACACAATTATGTTAAATACAAACATGACATGATTAATAAACGTGTCTAAAATGTAAACACGAACACGACATGCTATAACACAATACGATTAACACGATTATTAATCATGTCGTGACAAATTAACACAATTATAACACAATTAAAAACAAAACTTACTATTCATTTTTTATTATATAAATTTTATAATTTTTTATTATATAATTTTTTAAAAATTTTATTTCAATTTTTTTATTATATAAGTTTTTTTTTTTAATTTCATTTCAATTTTTCAGATATCCAACAAATCTTCTACAAGTATGATTTTAAATATTAAAATAAAAATAATAATAATATTTAATCATTAAACATTTTAAACTCAATTTTTTCTCCAAATTGGAGAACCATTTTAAAGCCAAAAGGCCTTATGGCAACGCTGCCAACTCACAAGAGCAAAAGAAACTAAGTGCTCATAATATATAGGGTAGAGTTGAGAAAGACATAATATGTGCTTTCGATATAGAACTTTTGGGAGGTGAAGTAAAATCATAATTTAAAAAAAAAAAAAAAAAAAAAAAAAAAAAAAAAGCCTACCATTTGATGTTAAACGCTGATTCAGTGTGGTGATGGAAAGAGGAATAAAACGCCCCTTAGGTGCAAGGTTTGAATCCTTGCACCTATAAAATTTGAATTTTTTTTTTTTTTTTCAAATGAGTAAAAGAACTATAATAAATAAAAAAAAAAAGGCGCTCATTTAACACTTATCCAATGTGGCGGTGACAAGAGCAACAACATACCCCTCAGGTGCAAGGTTCGAATCCTTGCATCTGCAAATCCAAAATTTTTTTTATTTTAGTGGAAACATAGGTCTAAAATTGGGGTTTTTTCGTATAATTGTATTTTTAGTATAATCACTTAACTTAAAAAACTTAAAAAAAAGGTTTTTTTTAATTGGCTTAAATTAAAAATAAATTAAAAATTAAGGTTATATATCCTAGGTATATATTCTAATAATAATTAATAGAAAAAATGGTTTATAAAGTTATAAAACACATCTTAAACTTAATTAATTAGTTTCAACAACCTATTAGTTTTGATTACAAATTTTATATTCTATATTTTCTTATATTTTATTTTAATAAATATACTTGAAATATATTTCTTTTACTAAATATTATAATTATTAAACGTGCTATAAACGTGCGGGTTGTGTCGTGTCGTGTTGACACATTTAATTAAGCGTGTTAAAGCGTGTTAGCATAAATCCAACACGTTCATTTTCGTGTTATTCGTGTCAACCCATTTATGGCCCAATTAATAAATGTGCGTTCTAAATCCGTTTATATCGTGTCGTTTTTGTATCGTATCATTGTGCCATGTCTGAAATTGTCGGCTCTAGTGCTCGGCTGCTCAAAGGCAAGCGACCAGATCAAGTTTCTGTCTCGGAGACCCTCTACATAGGAGCGCTTTAAGGTCGCATCTTCGACAACCTCTAATGCAGCTCGGATGAATCAGTTTATATAATCCTTTACATTCCCATCCCCTACTTGAGAATATAGAGGTAAGTTATTTCATTCCTTCTCATCTTTGTGGTAGAAAATGTAGAGGAGAAGGTATCAGACAGCTGGCAAAAAGAGATGATAGTGCCTAGCTCAATCTACCTGAACCATTGCCTAACAGGGCCGGTTAATGTGAGCAAAAAAGCTTTGCACATGGTTGTGTCACTAGCGTTCTGAAGAAGCATGTGACCTCGGTAAAGCTCTACGTGCTCATCTGCGTCGGTCGTCCTATCGTATGCCTTGATCTGCGGGACTTTGAATTTTGGGAGCATGGGAGCTCGCATGATGGTGTCAATAAACACTAGGTCTGGCATGCTGCCCTCCTCCAATCCGAACCGGCTATTCTAGATATGATCTATCTGACTCTAGAGTTCCTAGAACTGACAATTGTTGGTATCTTTGAACAACTTTACCCTGTACGAGGTTCCGCCCTCAACCTTGTCGCCACCTCCAAGTCTCCCGTCCTATTGAACTTCTTCCTAGCGACTGAACCAATCAAACAATGATGCTTGGGATCCTTGTGGTGATTGTCTCCGGCTACCTTGAGGGTCAATCCGGCCTTCTCGAACAACTCAGTTATTAGCTGAGACGTCATGAGTGGTCCATCCGAAGTGTTCGGAGTTGGCATCGTCTCGGTCTTCGACCCCCTACCCTGCTCGCCCCTAGCTTGGTCCTTTTAGGCTTAAGGAAGGAAGACAAGAGCCTGTTGATGCTGTGCCTGTTGTTGAGCAAGTTGTTGTGTAGAGCCGACAATTTCAGACACGATACGAAAACGACACGATATAAACGGGTTTCGAACGGATTTATATTAATTGGGCCATAAATAAGTTAGCACGAACAATACGAAAATAAACATGTTGTACTCGTGCTAACACATTTAACACACTTTAACACGCTTAATTAAACGTATAGTAAACGTGTCAACACGACACGACACGATCTGCACATTTATAGCATGTTTAATAACTATAATATTTAGTAAAAGAAATATATTTCAAGTATATTTATTAAAATAAAATATAAGAAAATATAGAATATAAAATTTGTAATCAAAGCTAATAGGTTGTTGAAACTAATTTATTAAGTTTAAGATGTGTTTTATAAGTTTACAAACCATTCTTTCCATCAATTATTATTAGAATATATATCTAGGATATGTAACCTTAATTTTTAATTTATTTTTAATTTAAGCTAATTAAAAAAACCTTTTTTAAAGTTTTTTAAATTAAGTGATTATACTAAAAATACAATTATACGAAAAATACCCTAATTTTAAACCTATGTTTTCACTAAAATATCAATAAAATCAATTAAGAAATATATATTTATATATTAAATAGTATAATCTTAAAACAAAAAAAAAATGGATTTGCAAGTGCAAAGATTCAAACCTTGCACCTGAAGGGTATGTTGTTGCTCTTGTCACCACCACACTGGATCAGCATCCAGTGTTAAATGAGCACCTTTTTATTTCTTATGATTCTTTTACTCATTTGAAAATAACAAAATTTTAAAATTTTACAAGTGCAAGGTTGGCGTTTTATTCCCCTTTCCACCATCACACTAAATCAATGTTTGATATCAAATGGTAGGCTTTTTTTTTTATTTATTATGACTTTACTTCACCTCCCAAAAGTCCCACATCGAAAGCACATATTAAGTCTCTTTCAACTCCACCCTAGATATTATGAGCACTTAGTTTCTTCTGTTCTTGTGCGTTGGCAGCGTTGCCATAAAGCCCTTTGGCTTTAAATTGGTTCTCCAATTTGTAGAAAAAATTGAGTTTAAAATGTTCAATGATTAAATATTATTATATTTTTTATTTTAATATTTAAAATCATACATGTACTAGATTTGTTGGATATCTAGAAAATTGAAATGAAATTTTTAAAAAAATTATATAATAAAAAAATTGAAACGAAATTTAAAAAAAAATTATAAAAATTTATATAATAAAAAAATAAATAATAAGTTTTTTTTTTAATTGTGTTATTACGCGTGTTATAGCGTGTCGTGTTCGTGTTTACATTTTAGGCACGTTTATTAATCGTGTCGTGTTATAACTGTGTTGACACAAACACGACACGTAACACGACTTTGCCAACCCTATTGATGTGTCAGTATCCTAATTGTATTAGTGAGTTCTCATATTGGATTTTGGGCAACCGGTTCCTCTACTTGTTCGGCCCTAGCCACGCTACTTTGGCCCCCGAACCGACACCTAGTAGCCCAGGGACGTCCTCAAGGTTTGTTTGGGTTTTGGTTTCGGTTTCAGGCTTCACCGACCCTTCTTGTCGGGCACGCTCATCTTGGGTATTGCCTCATGTTATCATGCTTGGATTACAAGATGGGTTATGGCTGATGATTTTAAGTGAAGGCGTGGGCTCCCTCCTAGTGCCAAAATATTGATGCTTACTATACATGGTGTTCAGACGGCTCTTTCCTACTGGTCTCGGCATGCTTAGATGTATCTACAACAAGAGAAAAGACATTTCAGAGGTAAGAAGGGGGACACTAGTAGGTACAAGAGAAGGGATCTCCAACGCTCAAGGCAGGCGTTGCTCGATAAAGAACAAGAGCTAGTTGTTAGGAAAGAGCACATTGACCTCGAGCTCCAGTAAATGCGCTCTATTTATAAGTTGCCACTTGAATGGGTGTTAGATGGGTTTTACCCGCAACCGCATGTCATATCAAGGTCTGTCAAAAGGCAGTGACATGTGTCATGGTCCTCGCGGGCAGATTAGCTTCCATCTAACAACAAGAATGTGGCCATCTGTTGGCTTTTCGTGGCGAGCGACAGCTTGTTTATAAGCACTGACAACCCGACCTGAGCACTTGTCTAATCCGAGGAAGTGCCAACTCGCGCCACGACAAGTAGAGGCCCTGTTGAGCACCTTGGACGTATAGGCTGAGCTCTATGGGTTGACGTTATGCTTCCTAATGAATTTGTCAAGCACATTTGTCGAGCCACCAAGGATCTTCTCCTCGGGGACGGCGCCGAGCACACCCCCAACAAGGGGTATTTTGTATATGATTTTGAAAACATAGGCAATGTTTGGGGCATTTTCATAATAAGAGGGACAAAGTGGTATTTTCACAAAACACAAGGAGTTTTTTCGGTATTTTTCTTTCTTAGAATTATAGCGGAACATTTTTATGCAAAACATTAGTAGTTACTATTGAATACCAGCTGTTAGACATATTACAAGAATGATAATATACAAAAATCTTTTAGCAAATGGCAAGTAAAAGTAGCACCCGATCTATGTTTTGCAATGCACTCTCACCGAATGTGTAGTAGGAAACAAAAGGTCTTAGTGCCTGAAAAATAAAGGTTATAAGAAAGAACCACTGACAAGAAACAAGGGGTCCAGATCCATTGGTTCCAAATCCAATGTCAGAATGCAAATCCCCCAAACGTACCAGTAAGAAATGTGTGCTAATTAAAATAAATATAAATCTACCTGAGAAGCTGCAAGCCATTAAATTATGGCCTCGAGCTTAGAATCTCCGTCGAAAGCACCACATCCCCAATTTCTAGTCGCAATCCCTATGTTGTCTTCACTATCCAGAAAGTGACAACCCTTCTGCTCACAATTTTCGTTAGAAATTCTCCTCCGTATGTCTCCACGAGAGTTGAGTTAGCTTCATTCAACTGGCAAGCACAAGGCCAAACTTAAATAAGTCCAAATATAAATAGAAGGAAGTCAATAAATGGGCACCTCTTCCTTGTGGGTTAAAGAAAAACCTTATAATTGTCTTCATATGTTTCAACAATTGTTTTACATTAAAATTTTAGGCCACCCGTGGTATTTTAATTTGGATGTTCTACGACAAATAAAGAATATGGAAAAAGAAAACAACAGAGAACTCATACCACATGACTATGCTTGTTTTTGCAATCAGGGTCTTTACCATCTTGGTCATGCAAATCTCCCCAAAGAGTATTCTTTTGAAACAATCTCTCGTATCGGTGATATTTGGATTGATCAATAAAGCCACAGAAAGCCTTATTTGTCTCCCTGTTGAAATCAACATGTTAGAAACATTAAAATTTCTCATCATTAAAAGAAAAGGGAAGAAGAAAAAATAACCAAAGCTACTCAAAAGGAGAGTTATCAACATAAGCAAAGCTCGAAAAACACTTTTTATAGCAAGAAAACACCAGTTTGCGCTAAATCTAGACATACAATGCTGACAACACGAGAATGCAGAGATCAATCACAAATATTTGACTTGTTTAAACTTCGCTTAAATAGTTTGAAAGTAAAATTTGGGGGGGAAAAACCAAGGTCAAGTTTTTTCCGAAGGACATATGACCGACAAACTTTTGATCCTTTTGTGGTCATACTCTGACAATTGAAACGTTAAAACTCTTTGTTAAGGCTAGGTGTAATAACTTAAAAAACAAATGAATGAAAAGCTCAAAAAAAAAAATTTTGGTAGAGTATACACGAATAAAAAGTTGAACAAAGAAATGAACAAGGGGTTTAGATTGCAATCACAGAACAATTAGAACTTCATATTCATAGATAGATCATGCCCTAGTTTTCCTTAAGAACCAATATAGGTCATGGCACTTTTAGAAGAAAACTTTTTTAGCAAAATTAATAATTTTGGAAAGTAGATTTTCTGTTGAAAAAATATCTACAAGTGGCGTGTCTCATGCCAAAATTTACGTACCGAATGAGACTTTTTATTTTGTATTGTCTCATCCCCGGGCTACATGATGCATCAATTGCAACGATTCTGGTTTTACATCTTCCAAGAGAGTCCATTTCCCTCTTGTCCACGTAGTCACCAGAAAAACGGAATGAAGAAGCATATCTACACTTAAGAGCGATTCGATCAGATTGCAATGAAAACAGGTGCAAAATCAAAGTTAAATAATTAATTAAATATCATGATATTTTATTGCATCAATAACAAAATTTCACATCTCTATAATATTTCCAGGACTTGGCAACACTTAACCAATGTTGCAGTGTCGCAATGTTCTTTACTCCAGTATCATTGGTCTGATCTAAGAAAAGCTTTAGTTCCTGACCTTTACTCCGTAGCGAAATTTATTTTATGTATGCAATGTACTTTACTCCGGTAGCATTGGTTTGATCTAAGCATAGCTTTAGATCCTGAACTTTAAGCTCCAAAATAACAGATACAATAACTAATTCTTTCTATGCCTTGATATGTACACCAACACTGAACTTAGGTTTGGAATTACGACATAGGACAGTAATGCTCACCCTGCATGCTTTGAAAACCTTTCTGCGCCAACAACTTCTATGGACTCATTATCTGCTAAGGCAAGCGAGAAAAGCATTCGCACAATTAATTCAGGATTAACCATAAAGCGAATCTCCTCCTACATGAAATGGTAATAAAAAAAATTGTCTCAGATTGCAACTAGATCGTGGTTTTCTCACAAAACATGCAAAAGTGTCTTCAAGATTCATGAATTAAAATGAGAATTCTCCAAAGTTTATTAAGCATGTAGCTTGGCCTGCAAGAAATCTTTTCCAATTAGAACTTTTTATTATGTCAACGTCACAGACCTGTACACATCCCCTATGGAGAACACCACCCCCAAGATATTTGTTTGCAAAATCCACTTCAAGAGCTTCTCTTGATTGATCTTCTATTAAGCCTGAACTGTGAGCCTGCAAAAATGTGAAATTGTTAGCTTAAGAAATCATATGTGGTGACATAAAGATATTTTATGATGATTTCAATTAAATATGATTATCTGGTTTTGATTATAATAAATCCAATCCATTTCACTTTTGCCTTAATCTTTTTATTACCTCAAATTGGCACAAAGGACTTAAAGAACTGCTCCAAAACTTAGCATCTGGATAAGAAATGCATAAAGGACTGTCCTCCAAAGCAAGAACCTTTCGCTCAAATGACACAAAGCCCATAGGCATGTTTGTACATATCCGTTCAAAATAGTGTATAATGCACTTTATCTTACTCTCTTGCATTTGATTGCAACTTACATATGAACTCCTGCAGACACACCAAAGTTAGATAGCATAAAATATTATTTTAGAACAAGAAGTCACAAGAAGAAATCAAACAAATTGAAAGAATTATTGCAGACGATAAACTGACTTGGGAAAAACAAGCATCAACAAGAAAGGAGGAAAAACAAGGAAAACTAAAAGTTGGAAAACAGTTTTTAACTCGTGCCAACTAGTGCTAGCCCAGTTGGTAAGGGTGGGGTTAAGGGGTTAAGGGGAAGGTGCCATATTCAAGTCTTGGAAACAATTAAATTCTTGGAAACAACTAAATTCCTTATCTAATTTCTTTATTTTAAAAAAATAAAAAAAAAATTAAGAAGAAAAGAAAGAAAGAAAGAAAGAAAGAATGTTATTTAACCAGCCACTCCATGCCAGAAAAACTAATCTTCTCAATTGTCAAAAGACTACCTAAATTCTCAATTGTTGAAAGGTTATTTTCACAAGATGTAATTCACCCCTTTATTTGAAATTTCATTTCTATTAATGAAGTCTATTAATGTAATAGACAATTGAAATTAGTTCTATATCCATACACCCTGAAATAAAGGTTAAGGTCACATACGCGAACAAATGATCAAAGTTGATTGTTGGAAGATGTTTGTCATGTCTGGTAGCAAGTGGGAACAAACAAAAGAAAGAGCATCCTAGAAGAGCACCAATCAATTCCTGAGAAGCCATTTAGACATGTGTCACCATAATTTTATCAGTCAAAAAGGAACTCGCAGAAACAAAGAAAGAGGGTTCTTTTGCAAAGACTAACGTGCAAATTAGGACAGAGTAGAACTGACTCCATCATAACCCTTTATCTCCACGGCACAGAACAACACATTCCTCCTATTGTAGGAGATTGAGGCCCATAACAGACTTTAACATATTAGTGTTGAAAAGAACCAATTTTTTAGGGTCTCAAGATCTTGTTTCTTTATAGTAAAGAGTCAAGTTCATTGCATCTATATTAGTTTCCACTTTTATGGAGCTCAAATATCTTCTTCTTCTTCTCTCTCTCTCTCTCTCTCTCTCTCTTTAAAAAGTACTTTTTAACATCATTTGAATGATTTTATTACTCATTTTTATTTGCGAATACCTAATCCTCCTATTTATAATTGTTCCTTTTCTTTGATTATTAACAAATGTTGTATGCTTCTCATTTATATATATATATATATAAATCTGTTTATGAATTATACGTTATACAAGGGAAAAAATCTGGCAGTTAGGATCAAGTAAAAAGCAAAAGATGACAAGTCTACGATCGAAGGTACTTCACCTTCTACTAACAGCTTCTTGGCAAAATTATCTAGTACAATTAGAAATCTGATACATGAACTTGATAAATAAAGAGCAATGTACATGACAATAGGTGTCATAAGTATCATTTTTAAATTATTACTGAGACATTACATCTGCAAATGCAACAGTGGTAATAAACAATACGCATAGTGAATGCATAAGCTTAACTCGTCTTTAACCGACCCATTCACCTCTGTTATGGGTTAAAAAATGATACCTTTGAAATTGCAAATTCGAGTTATAATTCTTGGTCTCCACATTCGCATTTAACAAAAACAAAGACGATGATTAAATCCAAATAAATAAACAGATAAGTAATCCTGAATTTTTTTTCCTCACTTCATCATCAAATGATAAATAACCTGAGAATTGTAGTATAAGCGTATACCTGGCTGAGGAGTACTACACCGGCTTCTTGTGAATTGAGAAGGCGAAGACCAGTTTTGGCTCCAATTCCTCCTCCATTGATGAAGCCATCCGCATTTCGATAGTGTGATTCTAACAAAGAGGGAAAGCGCAATAGGGAACGACCTCTTCAAACCATTTTCTGGATTCCTCCCTCGATATTAACTGCACAAAATTAACTTTCAGATACAAGGATGTTTGATCTGTGTCTAACTTAAACAAAACACAGAGCAACTTTCTGCGTTTATGCTGACTTGTAGCCTGGCTTTGACACATCACTCTCATTAGCTACAACAAAGGAGGGTTTTAGCTTCTTGGACAAAAAAGGATGTTAACCAGATATACAACTCAATTGTCCACATTTATGATGTGTTTGATTCCTGGGTTAAAATCTTTCAACTTCACATTGTTGGAAAAGTAAGGATGTCCATGTTGAAAATTGTATATGAAAATAAATTAAAGAAAAAATCCCAACCAACAGTTTGCAAAATACACACATCTAAATAAAAATAAAATAAAAATTCCCCTTTTTTTCTTTGATTATTTGGAATTGGAAGGATGTTATAGGGGGCTAAGCGTCATGTATTTTTGAGAGCTTTGTTCTGTGACCTCTTTTTATTTCTTTGTTCTAATTCTCTGGTTTTTCTGACTTAATATCAATCCAACTAAGGACGTTTTCTGGTTTTTTTTTTTTAAGAAGAAAAAAAAACATATATACACATCAATATTTCATCTATAAATATAAACAAACATAGCACAAGAAGCTAATTCATTCACGAAATGGAAAAAAGAAAAATTGGAAGAATTGGAAGTTGGAGAATTTTCATTACCTCATCGAAGAAGAGGGAGTAACCTTGGGAAGCAAAAGGAGCCAAGGGCTCCGACGAGAGGGAAAGTAAGCGTCTGAGGTCGGAAATGGCGGCGAATAGAAGTTCTCCCGAGAGAA
>CAMOHE010042648.1:0-36625 GCA_946598075.1 Artocarpus hirsutus | reverse complement strand
ATGAAGTTAGATCAATCAAGTATTCTATTTGTACTAACCTCTTGTTTGGCAGTAGTTTTAACTATTCAGTTTCTACCACAAACTCAGTTATAAACAGTATAAAGCTCTCACATGCTACAGTAACAATAAAAAAAATTACTACAGAATAAAGTTCTCACATGCTACAGTAAAAGTGGTTCTAACCATTGGTTCTCACCACTTTTTCAAACACCCTATAAAATTGTTACGCGAATATTGACTCGAGGCATTTTCTCTACCTCCGTGCCCTAAAAAGGTAGGGCTCACCTTAGATGTACAAAATTTCGACCACCCTTTATCACAATATTTTTCTTCTGTTTAGAAACATTCAACTATTACAAATTGTTAGTGGAATTCTAATATTTTATCTAGATCATAGATAGATCTGTACATTGTATGTTTTGCTATACTACAGTCTACATCTGCTAGTTTTGTATTGGAGTGTACGTCTTATGAAACATACTTGACCAGGCTCTTTGTGGTTCACATAAGCATCCGAGCTTTCATTCATGGCGTGAGCCGAAAATGCTGCAATAACTCACGGCACGATCAGTTCCGGATCCGAAGTATTACAACGGAAGAAGAAACGACCGTAAAGATTTCTGAGTCTTTTCTCAACTCGCATTTTCTCTCTGTCCTCAAAATTTCCTTTTTCCCGAGAAAATTACAAATTAATTCAATTCCTCCTAGAACATCAATTGCGCAATTCTTTCTAGTTTTGCTTGCATTTAGGTTAACGAATTCCAGATTTCTAGAGAGAGAAAGAGCGAGAGAAAAGATACCGAAATCTTGCTCGCGAAGGCGAGGCTATTCTCGAACGCCAGCGATTCTCGAGCGCCCAATGGCGCGACCAGCTAACCGAAGAGTCCCGCGGGTTCTTCTGTGTGGAGAGACATACAAGTACACCTTCCAGTTCTCGATCCCGTCCTTCTCGATCATCTCCCTAATCTTCTTCCCACAGTCCTTCGCCTGAGCCTTCCCTTTCTCCGTCGGCGAGATCTTCGGATCCGCCGTCCTCGTGTGCACGCTCTCGTCGACGTTCCCTTCGCTTTTGCCATGCCAGACCAGGATTATCCGGCGAGGCCGTGGCGGCGGAATCTTCGTCCTTCTCCGCCGGCGAGTTATTGCTTCTCAGGGAAAATGCCGGCGTGCCAGCCATTGTTGGACTGGCTAGAGCTGCTACAGCACTGGATTCTGTTGCATGGAAAGGAGGTTGCTGGTGTTGGGGAGAAGGTGAGAGAAAGAAGTGCTGGCATGGTGTTTGGTTGCCGGGAAAATTACAAAATGGAAAAGGAAGTTCCATTGATAGCAAAGGCAGTTGAACTTGGCCGTTCTCTGAGTTTTCATTCCATGTATTGGACACAATCCTACGTGGAATTATGAATGATGATTAAAGCATGCATAATTCTTGGAGAAGATAATGGACTCTAATTTCTTCCCTTTTTTTTTTTGTGGACAGAAATGGTTGTATTTGTGGGACTTTTTTTTGGTAAGTTACTAATCAAGGATTTTTTTTCCCCTTTTTATTTCCGGAATAACACTATATTTTAAAAATAATAGATAAAATAAGTTCAAACACATTTCAATTATTGTTTGGGAAAATTGTAGCAAATGTGGCTTTTTCAAAACTAATTTAGTAAATAGTAGGCTTTGAAATATTTATCATAAGTAGTAATTTTATAATATAAATAATTTATTAATTACTTTTTATTTACAATGAGAATTATTTATACGGTAAATATATTTCAAGTACAAATAAATTATTTATCCCTTGCTTACTGTTGGGGGTGAACTTGGCGCTACCGTCGAGGAACCTTGCAAAACAGCTCGGCAAAAGCTACGGGGAGCTAACAACTGATCTCGATGAGTTCGGATCACCTATTCGAGGTGCTTTTTAGGATCCTTCGGGTGCCGCCACAACTAGTCGCCTCTTCGGGGCAGATACCAGCTCGGGTCGGTTTTCTCTTACTTGCAAGCAGACTGCTACTCGCCATCACTGGCCAACAGATGGTGGACAACTCACCGTCGGATGGGAGGCAATCCACCGACCGAGGGCATGACACTTGTTTTCTACCTTCTGACATGCCTTAATGTGACACATAGGTTATGGACAAAACCCACTTAACACCTGGTTCGAGTGGCAACCTATAAATAGAGTGCATTTATTGCATTCAAGTAAGCATGCTCCTTCCCACCTAACAAGCTCTCGTTCTCTACCGAGCAACGCTTGCCTTGAGCGTCAGAGAGCCATTGTCTATTGACTAACCCATCTTTTTCTTGCCTCCAAGGAGTCCATCCTCTTGTTGCAGGTCCGCCCGAACAGACAGAGATGAGTAGGGAAGAGATATCCACTGTGTGCAGCCACACGCGGTGTTGGTGCCGCCACACTACGATAAGCATCAACACTTACAGTGTAAATAATTCTTATTTGCATAGTAATAAATTATTTACATCGTAAATCTGTTATTTGCTATTAAATATTTTCAAAACTTGATAGTTACTTCAAAAAGTTTCAAAAATCTGCTATTTCTCTCTTCTCCCTTATATCAGCAGTTATTATTTTTCTTTTTGCTTATTATTTTCTTTTCTTTTCTTTTGTTTTCATTATTTTTTAAGGTATTTTTTCACTATTTTGATTCTTTTGTAAATGGAAAATACCTGAATTATACTTGCAGTGAATTTACTTCGATGCATTAGTAAATTATATACATCATTATCGTTTTAAAAAAAGTTTTGAAAAGGATTAATTTTAAATTTCTCACCAACGAATAAGGATTGTTTCATTTTATATATCCTATACAATCTAAAATAGACTATATATCACTCAGAATATGGAAAATTTTCCTTACAATAAGTGGGATGCAAATAGTTTGGGGACAAAAAAACCTCCACCTACTAAGCTTTTGGTCGAGCAAAATTTTCTAACACGATTATAGCGTATGAATAGACGAATTCTTTCACAATAGTAGAGTTTGCAAAACAAGTTCTTCTTCTTCTTAGCGAAACCCTTGGCAAGAAATTCTAGACTCTTATCCAATGGCGGAGCCAAAACATTATTTCGGCAGGGGCACTATATAAAATTAGAAACAACATTTTATTGAATGAAAATATAACTATATTTCAATGATTAAGTAGGGGCATAATTGTATATATATATATATTGTAAAATAGGGGCACAACAACGTATTTTTATTATTTTGTAAGGATACAATAATATATTTCAATTATTTCATAAAGGTACAATTATATTTTTCTATTATTCTGTAGGGTATGATTGTAATTTTTTTAATTAAAAGTATAACTAAAATTTTAGACTAAAAAAGAAAGACAAAATTCAAATTTTAAAAACTGAGTGAGGACATATACTCTCACTTATTTTAACCTGGCTCCGCCAGCCAGTGCTCTTCTCCAAAACATACTTTAGAAGCTTGGTTTGCATACAAGTAAAAAGAAATTGTATGTTCACCACTGACAGCTATGAGTTCTTTCTCTCCCTTTGCAAACAATGTATGCACAATTGATTCAAGGAGTTGTTTTCAATCATATTGTACAAGTTTGGCGTGTAATATTGTACATATATATGGTGTAAAAATAAGAAATTTCTAGCTTAGGTGGTTTTCATAGGTACATATAATACAAGCTTTGGCGTGCACGTACAGCAAGAAATTAATTTTATCTCACTACTAATTATCCAAATGCGTGGTTCAAATGAGAAAGAGGAGTGAGAGAGGGGAATCTTTTCATGTTTAGTTATTCTTATGATAAAAAATCAGTGCTAGAATCCAAAAGAGATATTAGATGAACTAATGAAACGAAGTTAGTTGGGTTCTTTCCTATCTAAAAAGGATTTTTGTCCTTAGGCCTAGAGAGAGAGAGAGAGAGAGAGAGAGAGAGAGAGAGAGAGAGAGAGAGAGGAAGGGGTGGGGGGACCAATGATACACCATTGTTTGGTCCCCAACAAACATGTGTGTGTGGTGCTATGAATTGCTTTTAGAATGGGTAACTATGGACAATCTGATTCCCCTCTGTAAAATTGACTAGAACTGAGAATATTAAAATTTTTTTAAAAAATGTGCCTTATGCGTTTAGATTCCGTTTGATTCTTGGGAAAGTCACGAGAAAGGAAATTGTTACATTTAAAACAGGACGTTATTTTCCTTGTTGTATGATGTTTGAAAAGTTTATTTCCCTTACGTAAATATCTTCCAAAGTTCGAAGACCAACAACCAAAAAGTCTATTAGAGGAGGCAAAAAAAAGGGAAGACAATTTTTTTTTGGCACTTATTTTACTTCTTTTTAAGGTGTCATTTTTCGGTGACTATTTTTATAAACTATTAAACCTGATCAAAATATAGGTTTTATGCAAATTTAAGGTATGTTTGGTTCAGGTATTATTTGAACTCAATAGACTCAAATTTAGATTTGAGTATCAAGAATCCTTCATATACATGTTTGTTTCTCCCAAAATCTGAATCATTTGAGTATCAAGAATCCTTCATATACATGTTTGTTTCTCCCAAAATCTGAATCATTTGAGTATCAAGAATCCAAGTTTTCAGAATTTTCATCCTTTTAAACTTTTGATTCTCGGATATCTTTGTTACAGTAAAAACTAAAATTCTCTCTCTTATATTTGAGGAAAAAAATCATAACTTTTTCATTTGATATCCAATTGAGATGATTCTTTTTTCACTGTGTTCCTAATAAAGAGAGGAATAAATCAAGATTCATATTGCATTTTTTTAACATCATTAACATTAAGATTTTATTAGATTTATTAATAAATTAAAAACTATCTTCACTACCTTTTCAAACACAAATTTTAATTTTATTCCGTACTCAGATTAAAACTTAAATGCACATCCAAATGTCAATTTGAATAACAATTCAAATTACTAACTAAAGTCCTAATTCAAATCGTACTAACTCAAATTAAATCACTAATTCGAATCCATTTACCAAACAGACTAATTACTTGAAAACAAATACCAACCTTCAATATTTACAGAAGGAAACTCCTCTGCCATAACCTGCTGAATATATATATATATATTTTTGACCTATGCCTTTCTCATTTTGGTCCAAAGATAAACACTTTCAAACATAAATGTAATTGGATCTTAGATTTGGGCTTTGCTTCAGTCTTTTAAAAATGGCAACAAGGGAAAGATTGGCCCACATAGTTGAGGTTCTTCCAAAGTTGAATCCACAAAACACTAAAACTGATAAATACTTCTCATGTTTTAATCTTGATTGATTCAACTTGGCGATCCTGAACTTTCCAAGACATTGTCTTGTTTTTTGATGTCACTTCAAAAATAATCCATAAACCCAAGTTCTCCAATGAAATTGGACATATTATTACGTGTCCTTTTAATTATGGGATTAGGTATCACTCGCTATTCTCTCTGCCGAAAATGTGTGAGAAATTTAGTTAGCAGTCAAGCATACACACAATCCATGTAATATTTAATGACTCTGACTATTGCTTTCCAAATCTTCATCTAGTGCGTATATGCTGTAGAATGCTGGAACTAAAAAAGAAAAATCTACCAAAAGTTAGAACCATACTCTCAAGCATGAATCACTTATTTTGGGAAAATAAATTCTTTTAATAAACTAATTTTCTGTGGAGCCTTCTAATAAAAAATGGAGAAACTTTTCAAACATAAATCCCATTCCCGGAATATTTGTGATTTTTTTAAATTAAAAAAAAAAACTTATTCTAATTTCATTCTTTCACGTACTTCATGAGTTTAAAAAAAAGAAAAACAAAAATAACTTTTATTAGACCTATTTTGAAATATTATAAACATTTTTAGAGAAAAAAATTTCAAACAGAAAACCCCTTTAATTATAAAAATTTATTTTTTCAATTTAAGTGGTTAAAATATTTTTCAGAACTATTTATTTGTATCTTTTGCCTTTTGTTCCAATATTTGTTCGTTCAAAGAATACAAAACTGGCGAAATTAATTTTTTTTTCAAAATTAAAAGATACTTTTGTTGTTTCTGTAAACAAAAGAAGAAATTTGGAAATGAATTAAATTTAGAAGATATGTTTATGTAATTAACTATTAGTTAAATTAACATTTATGAATTTCTTTCACATGTATGTTATAAGTGTACTTAAAATAAGTCTAATTTCATGGATATTTTACAAATGAGTTTGAACTCAAAAAATGAGTTCAAATACTATAGTATGCCAGATCTTTATATTAAAACATACTTTTGTTATGCTTTTGCTTTACACTGTGATATATGAGAGCTTTACACTATGTATTGTTTGAATTCAAAAGTTTAAACCATTTTACAAAAGTTTCTATCCTTATTAGGAAAAAGGAAGCTACTGATGCTTGATCTTGAAGGAAAAAGGCAAAGGAAAGCAATCCTTTATTTATAAGAATTTGTATATTCAAGTCCTCAAACTGTTAATTTGTTAGTATCATTAAGTGCTCACATTCTTTTTGCTATCAAATGACATAAGAGATGTCAATATTTTGAGGATTTTTTGTTTTTTGATCCTAAAAATATATATTTTTTAATAAAGAGGTCTGTAAAAGCTTTTTTTTATTTGTTTTTTTTTAGGTATAACTTATTTTTTTCTAAAATAATTCTTAAATGCCTTAGAAAAAAGATAATTATGATGTAATTGATTATAAACTGAAAAAAAATTCACAAATGTCATTGAGAAAATTAGTCATCTATTCTATTATATTTTGGTTAAGTTGATTTAAATTACAAAACAAAAACGAACATAATAATTAATTGTCCAATTATATACTATTCGATTACATGCTTTTTATTATTTTCAATTATATTAAAGATATTTAGAAAAAAAAAGTGTGTATTTAAACAACTAAATATTGATGCATTAGAATTTTTTAGCTACGTCATTTTAATTTAATACCAACTTACTAAAAACAAAATAGAATGAATATTTATGAATTTCTTATTTTTTTCCGATTTATAATCAATATCTTAATTTATTGTCTTTAACTTTATGTTAGGGTATTTATATATTAATTTTAGACAAAATACAATGAGTTGTACTTAAGAAAAAAGAATAACTTTTGGCAACTTTTCTGCTAAAAAATACATTTCTATCTATATATATATATATATATATTAAAATGAGATGAGGACTAACGGTGTTAACAAATTAAGAGTTGAGGATTTGGGTATCTAAATTCTTAAAATACAGACTAAGATGCGAAGAGATTAAGAGTCTTGGGACTTAACTGTGTAAATTTTTAAAATCAAAACCTAAATGCCAAAGGTTCCAGCCTAAAAATTCCTGTAAGTCATAGTTTGGCCGTTTTTTTTTAAATAATTAATTCATGTTAAAATCATATAACCAATAAACCAAACCATCGTTTTTCCTATTGTCTCGCGAATACTCTCTTTTTTCTTTCTCCGAAGTGTTAATCATTTAGGCCCTACCTCATGTAAGCAACTGCACTGGCAGCCCATAATGTGCAAAGCATTTAATTTTTTCGTATAATATTTAGCGTTGGAGGCATTTAATGCTTTCGTTCCCATAGTTTAAAATCATATTTTTGATCTACTATTATATGCTATTCTTTGATACGGCTTTTTAATAATTGATATAGCTAAAACAAGGTACCCATAAACAAAGTTGTTCGATTACACACACGTGTGTGTGTGTGTGTGTATATATATTTGTATATGTATAGAGAGAGAAGAACTAAGCAATCAATCTTCATGAGGAATATATGAAGTGGCAATTAAAAAATTTTCTAGTTCAATTGATACCTGTGTGTGAAAAAGCTTTTGTTCGAATTAATTTCACTAGTTTACGTATATGCATACATAAAGACGTACATATATTGTATGTTATAACTATTGTAATAGCCTTCGGATTTCTAAAACTAGCATTGACACACATGACTAATATAGAGAAAATTTGGTTGAACATGAAAAGTAGATTTTTTCCCCCTACATCCGTGTACATGCAGACATATTAGAAGGGAGAAAACAGAAAAAACTTGAACCCAAAAAAAAAAAAAGAGAACAGAATCCTTGTTTGTTATGGTGTATCCTATAAAAAAAACAAAAAGGCAATTTCTTTAGTAAGAACCGAAAATGATACACGAATGAGTATCCATTTTTTAGCCATTATTAGATTTGTAAAAAAAGTAACTAAGATTAGATCTCTCACGGTTTTAAAATACGCATTATTCGTAAACGTTTCTACTCCAAAAAAAAAAGAGAAGAAAAGAAAAAAGGAGATCTTTTCCTTCTTGTGTATACTATGGTGATTAACAAAAATAAGATCAAGGTGATCAAAATAATAGCATTTTGTGGTCATCTCTTGAAAAAAAAGAAAAAAGAATCTATAAAAGTCCCACATAAAAAACATGAGAACCGCTTTAAAAGGAGAGAAATTCCCCAAAACGTGGGCGTCAACCAAATTCATTAATACCAAAACCAGTCGAGGAAGTTTGTTTTATATCAATTAATTTATTATTGGACTAATAGCCTTTATATATACTCTAGTTACTAATGCGAAGATATAGAAGGACTTTAGAGTCAAGCAGCCCATTATACTTGGTAAAAGAAATGAAAAGTATAGTGTGATAGATTTTCTATATACCAACAAAAGAGTAGCTTTCATTAGACTTGTCGTTTATGAGAAACCTCCTTGCAATTAAGTATAAAGAAAAGTTTCTTGTGATTGCCAAACTAGAAAAAGGATTATTATATCAATAATTTGCAAGGTCTACTAACTTATTAGTGAAAAATATTGAGAAAAAAAACTTATAAAGTATTTAGCTCTCAGTTAAAGCTAATTGGTTCTAATCAACCAATAGTGTAACAGCTATAGTAGAAAGCAAAAAATTACTACAATATAAAGCTCTCATATGCTACAATGTTTTTAACTAAAATTGTTTCTAACTACACTTACCAAACATGCTATCTATTTTGTATTTTCCTGGAAACCAAACACGCACATCCAAGAACCGCCAAGCTAGTAAACTCTGAAGGAATGAAGGAAACAAAAGCTGAGGTTATTCACACGAGACAAGATTTAGCCTAGCAATGGTTTTTTTTTTTTTTTTCCTACTATGTTTGTGT
Source organism: Artocarpus hirsutus (assembly GCA_946598075.1). Taxonomy (NCBI): domain Eukaryota; kingdom Viridiplantae; phylum Streptophyta; class Magnoliopsida; order Rosales; family Moraceae; genus Artocarpus; species Artocarpus hirsutus. The sequence goes on along the minus strand of CAMOHE010042648.1, from coordinate 27,509 downwards.
CATTTATTTTGGCGTTACTTTTGTTGGAACTCATTTTCTTGCTGGTAAAGAAAGAAGAAAAATTATTAATTAATTGCTATTAAACTATAAATGGGGTGAGATGAATCAAGCGAACGTATATAAAATTTGAATTTTCCCGGAAACCAAACACGCACATCCAAGAACCGCCAAGCTAGTAAACTCTGAAGGAATGAAGCAAACAAAAGCTGAGGTTATTATGTTATGCGACAGAATATGTCACACGAAACAAGATTTACCCTAGCAATGGTTTTTTTTTCTTTTTTCGTACTAAGTTTGTGTCATTTATTTTGGCGTTGCTTTTGTTGTGACTCATTTTCTTGCTGATGAAGAAAGAAGAAAAATTATTTATTAATTGTTACTAAACTATAAATCGGGTGAGATGAATCAAGCGAACGTAGATAAAATTTTAAATTAATTTGTCATTACACTATTGTTTGCAAATGGCATATATAAATAGAGCCAAAAAAAAAACATTTGAAAGTCAATATGAATTAATCCGTGTTGATCTTTTTATATTTTCTTAGCAAAAAAATGCTCTTTTTATATGATTTTTTTCTTTATCAATTTTGTAGACCATTAATAGAAGCTAAGACAGTAAAACTAGCTAAAATTAAGAGGAATTATAAACAAGATGTTTGAACTATAAGTTATTTCTAGAAAGAATCGTTTAAGAGCTGATTATTTTATAGTTATTTTACCTTTTTTTTTTTGTGTGGTCGTAGTTTATATAAAGCACTCTTTTGAAAACTATCGGTTTGATCAATTTGATGATACACTGGCCCGAAAAAGACAGTCTAAATGCTTTTATATTGATACATACATACATACATACATATATGTATATAAATATATATATGTATTTGACAATGAAATTAGGATATTTGAATTCCACACCTTGTGTTAGAGTTGGGTGTGGAAATTCTATTAGTCACTTACTGATTAAAACTAAACATTGACAAAACATATGTCAAAAAATAATTAACATTCCTTAATCATGTTCAATAAATTCAGATATTGGCATATTAACTACCGAAAAGAATTTCTGCTTAACATAATTCGAGTAATTGATTAGTAAATCAAAGTCGATTAATTAACATGGTTGCAAGTTTAAATCCGTACGTGATGAGAAATTTCTGTCATCATAAGTTGAGTTTAACATGCTCCTAATAATTGGCATTAATTTTGGCTAGAAAGCTTATTTCTATTGATGATCATTTTAATGCTTAAACATGAAACTTCTCTTATTTCAAATCTCCATAAGTATCAACTAGATCCTCTTATTCATTTTTCTCATCTCAAACCAACAGAGCAATTAAGTACATATTTAAGAGCCCTCAAATTTTCTACATATTGCTTCAAGGATTTATAAATAATTTTGAAACAAGATTTTCAAAGTACACTTTATGTTAACGAATTCCAAAGTGAACCTAAATTAAGACAACAAAAAAAATACATGAAGCAAAAAATACTACAATATATCCTGCTAGCGGCACCTATATATATATATGATCAGCCAACATAATTTGACGATAACAATCAATACACTTGTGCACAATCTCACATATATAGCTATTATATTATGCTAACTTCTTTATAACACCAAAGCCACAAGTATATGCCATGTTAATGCATGCAAATGCTATTGCTAAAAATTCTAACAACACGTTTTAGACATAAGTTAGGTTTAGTTTGCAGTTTGAATTGTAGTCCAATTTTTTTGTTACAATATTTTTTCTCGTAAAAGGTAGATTTTTTTGTTTAAACCCGCGAACAAATTTTTATAGTCTATATCTAACTCTTTTGTAGTGGTTCGAAATAACTAACCTTCGTGATAAACATGACCCTAGTTGTTGTCGTACAAAACTTGGTTTCCAAACTTATTGGGCATTTGCTGTATAATTTACTTTTGTTGTTCCAAGTCCAACCACACATTTTCCCTACCAATATTTTGTCATAGGTCAAACATTAATTGTAGGTCACTGTCATTTTGCAAAGATCTTGAAACCAAACCCACTAGAAGGCTGGGCCACAAATGGAAGGAAGGAATAATATTGTGTGAAATTAAAGTGTACAATTTTGGTTATTCAAACAGTTAGCCAATTAATGAAAAGATAGTATTTGGAAAATTTTAGCAACATTTTGACCTTGGCAACGACATCAATCTGATAGCTTTGTTTTAATTCCCGCCAAATTATATCTTAGTTTTGCTGGATCCCATCTGTTTTGATCATACACATACACACACACACACACACACACACACACAAAACTCCAATTCTTAAATGGTCAAAAAGTTAGCAGACTATATATGTACTTTTGGTAACATTATCATGTTGGTTTGATCTTGATATTCATTAATTCTCGCCTTCTTTTCTACTTTGTTTCTTCTTCTTTTTTTTTTTTTCTGTCGGTGGCACCGTTAGTTGATTCAAAAAAAAAAAAAAAAAAAAAGATGCGTACAATATATAAGTATCCAATAAGTTGTAGGTGTTATGGATAATTTCAGAAGACCCTCAGGTATAAATTTATCAAGTACTTCTAGAGGTCGCTATCCTTCGATTTGAACAATGCAATATATTCCAACTATTTACTAAGATCATATGTTGAAGTTTGAAATATTCATGTATGAGACCAATATTAGTGGCTTATATATTTATGGGCCGTCACGCATAGATTATGACAAATGTACGGTCGAGGAATGCTAGCAACACTTTCTTTTTCACTTTCTATATTTAGAGTTTGACACATAGAATCTATATTATGACAAATTATTATTTAAAGAGAAAATAAAATAGTAGATTCCACATATCAGACAAAAAATGTAAAAAGTGCGATAGAGGGTGAGAAAGAGAGTGCTAGGAACACTCATCGTATACCATATAGTATTACCCGTAGAGAATTGAATGGCTTGGTTTTTTTTTTTTTTTTTTTTTTTTTTATAATATTTGTACCTATATAAACCCTAATAGGAGATAGTACAATGTGTTTGTTTCAGCGGTTTGAATAAAAAATTTTTGATTTAAATCAGTTTTGTTATAGTATTTTCTCTCACAAAATTTAAATTGTTACAATTTTTAATTTAATTTTTTACTTTAAACTAGTGAAACAAACGTTTCAATATATAATGCTTTTTTTTTTTTCAAGAATCAGTATGGTTTTACTTCATACAAGCAAATTGTTGGCTTGTAGGGCAGGACAAACTAAAGCAATAGTAGCTTGGGATTAAGATGTTCCTTAAGGTGCGCACTACACACATATCCACTAGTTAGTATTGACACTTTCACACAAACAATAATATCATATGTAGTAGACCCCCACCACTTTGTTCTTTCCTACATTGCAGCTTTTTAACTTTCTTGATTCGAGTCTTTATTTTTGAATCCAAATCATTTGTTATTGTTCTTCTTTTCTTCTTCTTCTTTTTCTTTTGCTACAAGAAAAAGTTCTACAATTGCACCCCTTTATCATACATCATTATGACTTCATTCTTTCTCGATCAAAAAGTCCTATATTAATAGTGGAAATGCCTCGTGTATAGAAAGCATATGTAGAAACAAAGACACACACGCACGGATTAGGGCACTACAACAAGGACGCTAAAGTTTGATCGTAAAGAGTAGAATGAATTAGACGGTTGATCAAGCAATTTACTCAGGTGTAAGGTAGCTAGCACAAGAGACTTACATCCCGTTTGTCTCGCGAACTTCAACTACAGTTTGTAACCCTTTTTGTTATAGTATTATTTTCATAAGAAAATATTTTCTGTTCAAATTTTAGATTTTTTAATGAATCAGATGGACCACAAAACCAATAAAGTCCAAATTAATATAGGGTAATTCCTATTTAATTACATTGCCAATATGAAAAATTTATATTCTTCTTTGTATAATATGGAATATATATATATATATATATAGTAAATTGCACTGTTGTAACTTTAATTATTCACTTTTTGCAAAATATATGTTAAACTTTTAATTTTAATAAAATACATTATTAACTTTGAAATCACTGGCAATTGAGGTCTAATTTTACTTTTAATCTCTATTAAGTACTACGTTGCACATGTTGAACTTCAGCTTCTTTTTTTTTTTTTGCTTAAAATAACAAGTTCAACACTTGAAAAAAAAACTTATGAATGAATCTTGTGATAAAAATCGTCTATGTTTTTAATGCTCGTTAAGCATTGGACCTTAATTGTTAAGAATTTTAAAATTCAAGGTATATCTTACCAACATTAAAAGTTCACAGCGTATTATACAAAAAACGAATAATTTAAAGTATAATAGCACAATTTACTCATTAATACATATATATATATATATATATATATGTATGTGTGTAAGACACCAAATATTGATATTGCTTTAAAAGCATTCATATGAATGTCGAACACAAAAAAGGCAATCAAAGCCACAAGTTGGTCATGTTTGTTACAAAAAATATTTAATAATATATGATATCTATACAAATAAATTAGGAGGCTAATGGCCTTTGTGACCCCGCGGCGTGTTTCCCTGCCTGACCAGTTACCAACCATGGTGTAGAATTTATAAGAGAGGGGGTCCTCTGATCAGCTCCCTTTACCTACCTAGCTAGCTACCTATATATGTATATATCCATATATATATATGTATGTATATATAGCTAGTCGTAGAATTCTGTGTACAGAAATAAAGAGGTAGGGGCCAAAAGGAAAAGTTGAGACGAAAAGAAGGTTGTGAGACACTTCTCATGCGTTGGTGATAATCATCTATCGGACAATGCGGAAAAAATTGATCAGATATATATATAGCTGTTTCAACTTTTCCATTTTGTCGTTGGTCCACCAATTTATTTATTTATTTTTGTGTGGAGGAAAAGAAATAGCTCATGGAAATTGGTGGAAATAATAACAATAGGCGATCGAAAAGGAGTACCAGTCCTTGCGTTATCAGCGCCTACATGATTATAAAACAATTTTAAAAAATTTGCTAGAAGACCTAACATTGAGGACATAATATATACACCTAATCGAATCACAATTCGAACCATTTTATTATAGAATTTTTTTCACAAAAGTTTAAATTCTTGTTCAAATCTGTAAACTAAATGAGCAATACATATATATATATATATATGTATATGTATATGCATTATGAACAAAATATAGTTGCTAGAAGATACCAAAAAAAGTTTACCTGCTATATTAAAGACTAATTGAGTTAGTATAGGTAGAGCTAAATTTTGCGTGTAACTTCTGAGTCTTTAATGGAATTACACATTTCCAGCTTGAAAAGCATCTACGCACAAAGACTGTATGTATATTATAAAAAATATAGTTGCAGGTAGCAATTTGCACTCGAATTCACCATAAAGCTTAATTTCAAGTCCGCGAATCCCAAATTCAAAAAAGCTAAAAAAAACTGTACATGCAAAATGCGATTTCAGTTTAATTGCATGCCCTTTTTTTTTTTTCAATAACAACAGATTTGTGCTCCAGCTTTAATTCTGATAATTTCTTTTTTCATTATTGAATTATAAATTCCTAAGTAATTAATTTTGTGGCATCCATGACATATGCGAATTCCGGAATTTTGCCTTGCAACTAGGAGAGAGCATCATTACACAATTCCTTTTCTCTCTTACTCAATAACTTTTTTCTTTCAACTAATTTTAAATTGTCACAATTAAAGTTGTGAACACATGGACTAATAAAATCAATTTCCTTCTTAACTTCCTTTAAAATATACATATGCTCCTATATATATATTTACACCTATATATATAAAAATATATTGGTCCAATTTCAGAAAAGACCCCACATGGCGACATATATGTATTATGTATATGCATAATAAAAATGAACTTTTAGCATTGCCAAAGAGTAGAGATCAAATAAGTTTCCAAAGATATACAATTAGAAAAAGCAAGCGGATTGTGTTCTTTGAGATGATATGAAATCCATTCTTTCCCTTTCGCTAGCCATTTTTAAACCAATGGGTAAACCATCTTTTTGTCTGTTAATTGCCCTCAAGTTTTCTAGACTTTGATGCTCAACAAGTCAATCTGGACTGTCCATTTGATTGAAAAAAAATACTTCGATTGTGTTTGACAATATAGCTAAAATTAAAAGTTGTAACGATTTTATAGTAATATATAAGAGCTTTATATTGTAGTATACTTTTGATTTATACTAAGTATATGAGAACTTTACACTATAACAGTTCTAACTATATAATTAGAAGGGGTTGTCAAACACAACCCAACAATTGGTTGGCACTGCCTAAGCTAGATCTTGACTGTCCATTCAAGAACATGGGGGGGGGTGTTGGTGCTGAAAAATTAAGATTGGAAATAAATCAATTCCATCTAACGGCTATATATGAAAACAAAAAGTGTTCATCTTGACTCTCTTCTTTGGACTAATACAATTGATCAATTAATAGAATGGCCTACCAATAACATATATTTTCCATTTTGGGCTACCCTTTGTGGTGTATTAATGTATTATGCAGCACGCTTGTGCCAAATTTCTGGTAGTAGCAATAAAAAATGGCCAATAAATTAATTTTGTTCTTTTATATTAAAAAAATGGAGCAAAGATATCATTACTGCTAAAAGAATCAAACCTTACATGCTTCGGCTAGTTAAGAAGTAATAAATAGTCCAAAGTTGTACTAATATAGATGATTATGAAATTAATTAGTATGATTCTTTTCACTTTTTAAGGCAACGCGCAAAGATAATTCATGCAGCCGTCATTCTCTCCCAAATGATAATTGCTTGGAAATTAACGTGATAAAGGAATGCCTTGATTGACACAAAATCCATGGGAGCTAGCTAGTATATAAGGTCAAAGAACAACGACATGTTATTCCTAGTAGAATATTGTTAGACAACTGTGATGGTCTAGTTAGCTCATACGTATACACATATGTATATATTTACTTACATATAATTTGCAGCTTTTCATTCCATGAAAACAACATGATATGATAATGCCATATTTTCATTTATATTTAATTTAATTTAATTTAATTTCTTTCAATGAAGGATGTTTCAATTTACTTCATAAAATTCTTCATAAAATTGCATATTTAGAGGTGACAGAATATATCGATGTTTTATCGTTCTGCAAGTTTAAAGATAACGCCCTAATAATGAAAAAAGGGGTTATATACACACATATGCATGCATTATATCTATGTTATTATTATATTTTTCAATTATCAGTTTAAAAAAAATAATGGGAGAGAATGACTGGTGTTTGGAGCAATTATTGCATCCTGATTTTAAAATATTGATGATTCAGAATTAAGAATATTAATTCCTTTAATAATAACTTAGAACAATAGTTAAAAATTAATAAAAGCTTTTTTTGCTTTACAGAGCTATAACCCCATCAGACACAGTGGGTGGCCCCACTGGTGGGATCCACGTGGGTCCCAACCAAGTAGAGCGTACCCATTGTTTTGATCGGGTTGTCTCACTGTCGTCGAAACATATGCAAATGCTCTCGAAAATTAATGCATATGCTAAACGAAAAGCAGCCTGTTGACGCATGATCTATTTACTTGGGTACGTAAGGGTTAAAAAAAAAAAATTAAGGGTTGAAGACATTAAACTAAATTGATAAAGTCCTAGATTGTATCTATATTTAGAAGTTCAAGTGTGTAGTACTTTTGAAGAAATCAATATACCAAAATTCTTCTCTCTAAAGTGATATATAATTGATAACCAAATTATGCAACGCAAAAAAGAAACAAAAAAAAAACGCAGTAGAAATGTATTTAACAAAACCCTCATAAAAATTGATGACAAAGTCCAACTGAGAAGTTATAATTAATTGTAATAAATATACATAAACTCGAACTCCATTTAACTCATTTAGTGGATAACAAAAATATACCTAGGCCCTAGCTTAAAGCTATTTTTGTTTATTATTATTATTGTTATTATTATTATTATTATTTTTATTATTTGCTTCCTTTTCTTCGTTTACTTACACTGGCACTTCAATTCATGTAAAAAAGCCCTTTGATCATCTACATACTTCTGTAATTTCCTTATCAAAATTCACACTTTTTTCCCTTTTGGTTAGATCAATATTATTGAAACTGAGAGTTTGGTCACAAGCTTCGTCATTTTCAGTTGGATTCCCAATAAAAAATAACAACAACAACAATAATAATAAAAGCTGAATCATCGAATCAGCCTGTACCTAGCTGCAAAGGCATGTATATATATATATATATAGTCCCAGTGTTGCCCAAACAGAGAGCATATATATATAGACATATATATACACATATGGTAGCTAGCTATATGTTAGGATGGTCCATGCCAATACCAAAAAAAAACACAAACACACAAATAAATTATTACAAACAATGCTCATATTGGACCACTCTAAACTACCCTAGGGAAAAAAACAAGCAAACACAGCATAGTTACAAGTTTCAAAAACCAGTTCAGAATATTGTTGTACAAATGCTCTGTCAATTATTGTCATGCATCGATCGGAACACAGCACACAAAAACTACAATCCTGCTTTTTCACGCAGCAACTCCCGGCTTTTCTGGGTCCCTATCTATGCCAGCTTAAATATTGACCTTGAACAATAACAAAACAAAAGAAATTAATTGACCCATAAAGAAGTAAAAAAAAAAAGAAAAAACCAAAAAAAGAAAAAAAGGGTTAAAACTCAACGATATACGACCCTTCAAAAAAAGAACGTCCGTGCGGAAATTGCTTTTTGGTTTGAGATTGAAAAGTCTCCCTTGGCTCTTGTGTGAGCATATGAGCCAATATTATCGCGCATATATATATATAAATCTTTGTGAAAGTTACGTAAGGCAAAGATAGGAAACGATGAGTTAAAAAAAATTACTAGGACAAAGGGAGTTTATTTTATTTTATATCATTATAATTTTTTTTAATTTAAGCTGGGAGTTGCTAACGTACGCAAGGGTGAGTAGTGTTTTTAACCTCTTTACCCACAAAAAGTTTTTTTTTTTTTTTGTGAAATTCCTCATACTATAGAAATTAGTAAGAAATTTATTTTGTAGGGAAAACAAGCCAGAGAAGGGATGACATCAGCATTTGTAGGAGCATAGGGTAAGAAAGAATTATGGCAAGCAGCGTAGAAAGCTTCATTATAGGACCACCTGCTTTTAAAAGAAATATATATATATATATATATATATATATATACACGAAGCAAAATTAAACAAAAAATAAAAATTCAATAATAATTATATGAATAAATCTTGGAGATGTTTTGTCAAACCCACTCTCAATTTTTTGTGCGTGTGCGTGTTATAAATCTACCACCAATTGTTGTTTAATTTCTTATTGCTTTGTTTATTTGTATCATTTTGTTGGAGATTTATTTATAATATATAGAAATATTGGTTTTTTTGTTGGCAATTTGTCGTATTTGACAGCAAATTTGAAACCGAAATGAGAATTCATTTCTGCATGAAAGTGATACAAAAAACATTTTTGATGGGCACCGGAAAAACATTTGTGGAAAATTACAATGAAAACGTTTTGTTTCAAACGTTGTCCATTATGTTTTTATTATTTGTTTTTAAAACATGATAATATATAAATTTCTGAATGTGACTCGAAAACTAGGACCAAAAACGAAAATTTAAGCCATAGAAATCAATTCATGATAATACTGCCCTTGAAACATGAATCTCGTTTTTCAACATGGTTCATGCAAACTAATTTGGGCTTGATTTGAACCTCATTAAATAATTTTGAACTCGTTAAGTATTAAAAAATAGAAAAACTATTCCATGCATGTGAAATTCACAGAATTCATCGATATTAACCTGTAGATTTTTCCGAATATTCAGCTACCCAAAAAGCAAAAAAGAATTAACTTATCATTAAAAAAAAACATAATTTAAACGTGGCCTTTAAGTATTACATTTCAATTTCACCTCATGGCAAGAATCTCAAAAAGTAAAAACTTCATAGATTCTTCTTTAGTTCTTTACCCCCAGCATTAAATATTAGGTATATAACTAACCAAAGTTAAAAAAAAAAAAAAGAACTTTAAAAAAATGTGAAAAATTACAATAATATTTCTTTGTATTGCTTGTGGCAATATCCTAATGCGTTTGCGCGTGGGTTGGGCAAATATATTTTTCATTCTCATAAATTCAAAAATAAAAAATAAAAAAAGAAAAAAAATCATGCGGTCCCATGCAATATGTATATGTATGTACAAATAGAGAGAGAGAGAGAGGAGAGAGAGAGAGGATGGGTGGAATACTTTAATACACCAGTTAATGAGAATTAGTTGGGGAAATATTGGACCACCTCATCTCATCCTCTCCAAACAGTCCCTTATTATGGGAACATTTTTCACAATACCCGAAGCGCATCTATTCTTTCATCTTCTGAATTCTGATCCTCTTTCCTTCTTTCTCTCTCCACGATTTTGTTTTCATTTTTTTGTGTAAAGACAAAAAATAAAACGCAATAAAATAGAATAAAATAGTACAAATTTTGAGGTCTGTAAGGCCCACACAAAAAGAAATCCCCAATCAGAAACATTTCTCACTCTGAAACCCATCTGAAAATTAAAAGCCTGGAAAAATCTCCTACTTAGGAATTTTTTGCTTTACTTCCCTTCTTGGCTTTCGTTCTTCAATCCGCGTCTCTCTGTCAAGTTCAATCTCCTTCTGTTGTTTCCATTGAATTTTTTTCCCAACCTTTTGGGTTTTTTTTTGGCAGGAGAGAGAGAGGGAGAGAGAAACAGGGGTCTGTTTTTAAGGTTTTAAACAATTTGGTGCAAAAAAAATAATAAATTAGAGAGAGAGAGAAAATCAGAGTCATGTGGCGGCTTGTAGCATATGTACCAGGCAAAGGACGATTGTTGTGATTCGTAGTTACCATCAGTTTCTTGTCCTTCTTCTTCTTCATCAGTGAGTACTTTGCCCAGAGAGAAAAAGATTTTTTTTTTTCGGGTTATGATGAGAGTAATTAAATAGTATTTTGTTTAATTTATTTAATTTACTTTTGAACATCATATTAGTGATTTGTTTAATCATTGGGGTGTGAAACAATTGTTTGGGGGGAGGGTGTTTAATATAATTTACTATAATTTAATTTATAATATCATAATTTTCCTCCTACGAAGTCTATTTTGGATGTATTTATATCATGGTGGCATTGACCCACTAGAGCTAGAGAGAGAAAAAAAAAAGAGGGGAGAGAGAGGGAGAGAGAGAGAGAGAGCACTGAGTGAGGCATATGTGAAAAGAAAGGAAATGATGAACATGAAGGAGGAGGTCATCATCAGGGCCTATTATACCTGATATCTTCTTTCTAATATTATTTCTGGGGAGACTGTAATATAACAATATTTGATCATGATCATCCACCTCTCTTTTCTTTTCTTTTCTTCCTAGGTTTGGGCTAATTTCATGGCACACCTTATTGTTGGCTTATTAGGAGAAGAGCTCTGAGAAAAACAAGGCCATACAATTTCTATCCTTCTCTCTCTTCCCCCCCTCTCTCTCATCTTCCAACACCTCCACCACTTCAATTGTAGCCCTACTACATATATACCATATATACACATCTAATCCCCTTCTTTTGTAAGTCTCTCATCTTGGCTTGAACTACACACATATCTCATAAAAATTTAATCTTTTTTCCTTATAGTATAGTTTGATCAAAAGGGTCTTGATTTTTATTTTAGTTATGGCTTTGATTTGATGAAATCGATATTAACTAGGGATTTAACATCTGGCTTCTTTTTTTCTGTAGTAAATCAAGTGTGGTGGAGAGTACTACTTGGTCGACTTGTCTCAGAAGTACTACTCCGGAGAGAGAAAGAAGAGGGAGAAGAAGAGAGAGAAAGACTACTAAGAGAGAGAAAGACTACTACATATTTTTTTGGTATCCCAATTACATATACATATATAGATATATATGGCTAGAGAACTTGGTGAAGATAAATCAAGGGATCATCAGATCATGGGTAGTTCATCAGGTGGATTTTGCTACTCAGAAGTTTCACCAAACAATCCTCCGTTAACAATCCATCAGATCCAAGACTTTGATGATCAGCCCAACAATCAGGAGATGTTGATCAACTTGACTACAGGCATGGAGAACATGATAGGAGGCTTCTCATCAAAGAACACTAATAACACTTCTTCTTCTTCTCCTTCTTCTTCTTCTGCTGTTATGTGGAAAGCGTTAATCAACAAACCTGATCATCATCATCAACATCTTCATCATCATCATCATCATCATCATCATGATCAGAATCTAATGGTGGGACCTGATCAGTCTGGTTTCATGGTCGATGATTCTTCTCTAAGGTGTGTTTTCCCATGTGAAGGAAATGAGAGGCCAAGTCAAGGCCTTACACTTACTCTAAGCTCAACAAATCCTTCTAGTATTGGCCTAAAAACCTTTGAACTAAGGCACACAGACCAAAGCCAAGATGGGTTCTTTGGAAAACCAGCAAATAATGTTCATCACAGCCAAATGATTCAATTAGCCGATCATCATCACAATCAGAATCACGGGTTTTTGGGGAAATCTCCAAATCATGATCATCATCAACAGCTTCTTCTCCCTCATCATCATCATCACCAAGATGTGGGCCATCCTCAGTCATTCCATTTGATAAACTCGAGGTATTTGAGCCCGGCTCAGGAGCTTCTCAACGAGTTTTGTAGCCTTGGAACAAAGCAAACCGATTTGCAGAAGCAAAAATCGTCTGCACAGAAGAACAAACAGTGGGAAGATCATGATGACAATAACAATAATGGTGCTAGCTCTTCCAAAAGCCAGTCACTTTATTCCCTTGAATTCATGGAATTACAGAAGAGAAAAACCAAGCTGCTTTTAATGCTTGAAGAGGTATATATCATCATCAATCATATATATATGCATACACACACGCATATAGATACACATATCTCCATTTTTTTTCAACAAAGAAATATGTACGACTTTTTCTTTTCTTTTTCCACGTTTAATCTCTGTTTTTTACCCAAAATTTTGATTCCTTGGGATATTTTGAGACAGAAAAAGGGGTCTTTTTTTTAACTATATCGTGAAAATTTTAGCCTTTATGATTGGGGTCCTGGAGTAGTAGTTACAGTATTAGTAGTAGTTTATTCTTGAAACAAATTAAGCGAATCGGGGCCTTTTCATTAAATGGCCACAACGCCACAAAATTGAGGCCTCACATTATTTCAGAAAAATCTTTATTCCTTTCTTCTTCTTTAATTTTTTTCGCAAAAGCCTCAACCATATGATATGTTCTCATTTTGTTATTTTTTTTCTCCCACTTACATATTGTACTTTATTATCCCATTTTTCTTCAAAAATCAGAGGGTAAAAAATTTTTATAGGAGAAATATAAAAGGAGTACCTCAAAACTATTACTTTCTTGAACAATTACTCCAAATTATAACTATCTAAATTTAACATACAATTCTCTTCATATATATATATATATATACACGCGCACTTATTATTATGGCTTATTTTGTTATATGTATAATATACAGGTGGAGAGAAGATACAAGAACTATCGTGATCAAATGAAGGCCGTGGTGTCGTCCTTTGAGGCGGTGGCGGGGGCCGGGGCGGCGACGGTTTACTCAGCACTGGCTTCGAAGGCCATGTCGAGGCATTTCAGGTGTTTGAAGGACGGAGTTTTGAGCCAAATTCAGGCGACGAGGAAGGCAATGGGAGAGAAGGACGTAGCGGCTCCGGGAACAAGCAAAGGCGATACGCCGCGGCTTCGGGTTCTCGATCAGGCGCTGAGGCAGCAGAGGGCTTTCCAGCAGATGAGCATGATGGAGAGCCATCCATGGCGCCCCCAACGTGGCCTTCCCGAGCGTTCAGTTTCTGTTCTCCGTGCTTGGCTCTTCGAACATTTTTTACACCCGTAAATCTCTCTCTCTCTGTCTCTCTCATATTTCATATTTTCTTATTTTCTTTTTGGGTAGTAACAAGAAAACCATAAACATTTTATCAACTAATTATTAAGAGAGAAATATTATTAACATTGTTAAGATTATATCTATAGTAGAAAAAATTAATATCATTAGTGTAAAAATTGGATAGAATATGATCTAAATTGATGGTCCAATAAAAACTAGCCAAAAACTAAAAATTGGTTAATTAAGTTAATTGTTTTAATAATCTAGATTGACCCACTTGACATGAGATGATAATAATGCATCAAAATTCACTCTTTTTTTTTTTACATACAAAACTAATGTTGAAATTTGAAGTGTCTATATGGAAGTAAACTACAAAGTAGATTTAGAGAAAGAATCATTGTTATTCCCAAAAGTTAAAAAGGAAACACCAACATATACGTATAGCATCTCTCTCCTTGCCAAAAACAAAAAAAAAAACTAAACTTTTAGTTACAATAAGATATTGTAATGTTATGATCATTAGTCATAAAATTTAGTTTAATTTTTATTGTTATTAAAATTTTTAACCACGAGGTTTTTAATTATGACATGTTTTTGTAACTAAAAACTTTATGATTAAAAGTTTTAGTCACAATAAAAATTAAATTAAAATTTTTAATTAATTGTACACGTTAGTCAAAACATCCTAATATTTTGTTACGGTTAAAAATTAAGTTTTTTTTGGTAGTATCTTTATTTTATATATATATATATATGTAGTACTATATACTAGTTAGTAGTTGTGTAAATGGTTTAGCAAGGACTGGGAGTTCCCGATTCACGTCGTCTAGTCTTAATCCTTCTGGGGTTACAAAAACAATGCCAACGCTTTGGTAGTTTCTGTCCACCACCTTTCAGATTCCCCGGATTTTCATTTTTTGTCATGTTGTTTTCAATCATTTGGTTTCTTTCGTGGATATTTTCTATGTGGTCCCACTCTCTCTCTCTTCTCTCACCGTTATTCTCTTCTTGTGGGTCACTCGTCCTATTCTTCTTCTATAATAGGACCCATTATATATACACTTTCATCATCTCTATAGTACTAGTACTAACTCTGAAACAAAAGTGGCAACCAATGACCATGTTCCTTTTACCACTCCCAAGTCCGACCAAAAGAAAAATTAAATTAACAGGAATGTTTCTTTTTT
The DNA here is from genome assembly GCA_946598075.1 of Artocarpus hirsutus. Taxonomy (NCBI): domain Eukaryota; kingdom Viridiplantae; phylum Streptophyta; class Magnoliopsida; order Rosales; family Moraceae; genus Artocarpus; species Artocarpus hirsutus. The sequence goes on along the minus strand of CAMOHE010042648.1, from coordinate 12,384 downwards.
TTTTTTTTTTGGTCATCAACTTTTTCAGGTACCCAAGTGATGTTGATAAACACATCTTAGCCCGCCAAACAGGCCTTTCAAGAAGCCAGGTACATATATACATATTTATTTTATTGTCTGTTTCCCTCTATATATACCAAACCATATCATTTATTATAATATTTGTTACGTATATTTTCATATATATTTCAACTACCTAGCTACAAAATTATACTGTAAAGAATCAATAGGGCATCTCTTCTTATGATCCTTCATTTGATTTTTTAAATATTACAAGCAGATACATATTAACGTTACTACAATTTAATATAGAGAAAATAGGATATAAGTGTTAGAACATACATTTAAACATTGATTTGCGTAGTTAGTGTCTAATTATTTTTCTAATTATGTTATTTCTGACAAGACTATTGCCTATGATAAATTTAAAACCTACGATCTAACAGTTGTTAATACCACAAAACATGATTATATTTCTTCATTAAGTTGAATTTCCAAATACATAATATATAATTTGTAATACATAAATACATATACATGTAGTTTAATTTTTTGGTCATGTGTCGTATTGTGTTTATTTGATGTGTTGGTTGTTAATTACTAATTAATTATGGTTAATTTGATCAGGTATCCAATTGGTTCATTAACGCAAGAGTGAGACTTTGGAAGCCTATGATTGAAGAAATGTACTTGGAAGAGACAAAGGAAGAATTAGATCCCAACAACAACAACAATAACATAGGATCCTCCTCGGACGGCGTAACCATGGATCTCGGAGACACCAGCGGCCGGCAGGCCGGCCGAAACCCGCCTGATCAAGAACACAAACCTACGCCGGACCAGCTCGTCAGAATAGACTCCGAATGCCTCTCTTCCATCGTCATCAACCCGGACAAAACCGACCTTGTTAGAAGCGGCAAAACCCTACAAGCCCACCCTAGCTCCATGCAAGTGCAAGGACAACAAAACTTCGGTCGTTTCCCAGAGACGGCTTTCGGGACCGTGGAGCTTGACTTCTCGTCGTACAACCAGCAGCAGCCGTCATCGGCGGCCGGGACAGTTTTGTACCCTAATCATCATGACACCGCTAATGGCACCCTCGGGTTTAATGGCGGTGGCGGAGGCGGCGGAGGGGTGTCGTTGACGCTAGGGTTGCAGCAGCATGCGGGTGCAAATCATGGAGTGAGCTTGGCGTTCTCTCCGGCTTCACAAAGCTCGTTGTTTTACGCAAGAGACCATGAAATTGATGAGTGCCAACCAGCTGTTCAGTACTCGCTCTTAGATGGGGAAGGTCAGAATTTGCCCTACAGGAATTTGATGGGGGCTCAGTTGCTTCATGACTTGGTGTGATTGACGATAAAGAAAAATATATGGAGAAATGGGTTTAAAAAAAAATTTGGGGGTGATTTTTAGATAAAAGAATTAAATTAGGTATAGAATATTATAGCCAAAAGAAATACTTTTCATACGTACATAAAGCTATACTGGAGGGGGGGGTTTAGAGACATGAACGAGATCATCATGATCATTTTTCTTGACTGGTAATTAATTTTGGAATTTCTCCTTTTATTTTGTCTTTTTTTTTTTTTGGTTGTAAGAACATATATACGTTTTTATAACTCCTCTTTAAGTGGTTAGGCTAGTTATTTGGAATTACTCGCGCATTATAATATATATTTGGTGAACGCAAAGACATAAATACATGGAGTTTGTCTATGGTCCTACCAGAAGGACCGTAATACCCTCACACTACGTGTCAAAATTAAAGGCATAACATAATATTATTCATTCAATGTAACTATGAGTTAACTAAAAAATACACCTTGACTTCTAAGGTCCCTGTGATGTTAAATAAATATGTGTTTTGTAAAAGCCCAAAAGCAAAAGTATATATATATATATATATATATATATATTGTTAACCAAAAAAGAATAAATGTTCTCACTCCCATATCTAATATCTTAAAAAGAATTTAATGAGACTACAACTGGAACAACAAAAAAAATTGGCCTGTACTTTTATCTACTAGTTAGCATTTAGAAAACTCAAGTCACAACGGTTCAAATTTGACAGATTCAATGAGAAACATTGATGTCTGAATGATATAAGAGAGAACCTGACCAGCTCATCCTCTTGCCGCCATTGATTCACTTTGACCTTTACGTTAGAATAAATAATAAGAATTTCAGAAATTTAAACCTATTGTTTAGTAGTAGTTAGGCATCTCTTTCTTTATATCTTTGCCGAAGCCAAAGCGATTGAACCATCTGTGGTTCCTGTTTAAAGTGAGAAATGATCAAAATTTCACAGGTTCGATTATATACAAAGATTATAATGTGCAATTTTTTCTCCTATCAATAAAGACAAATCAGATTTAGCAGCATAATTTGATTGGTTTCAAGATTAAGACAATTCCTAAGAAACTACAAAACAGTGTGCTGGTTTTTCGTATTAGTTGTGGTCCCCAATATTGATCCATGGACAAAAGAATATCATGATATTTCTTAAGCATATATATAATACATAAATAAATACATATATATATATATATAATTCATGAAATATTGCGAAAATCCAATAGGGGAATTGGGAGGTTCTATCTTTTTTGTTTTGCCCACCTTGGAGTCGGTTTATATGCCTTCTGCTTTTGCAAAATGATATCAAAAAGGTCACTTTTTATATCAACTTGACCCTTTTCCTTAGAGTGTGAAAGGAATTAGGGTTTTGCAAGCTGAGATATTATATATGTTTGTGCTCCTTCAAGCTGCCCAAGATTCAATTTTTCCCATTTGACATACACAAGCACACGGACCACTGTTTGAACTAAACTTCCATGTTACTCTCAAAGACCATGTATACACAAATATGTATAGATATTATAAGAATATATATATATATATATGGACACACACACATATGGTGTATACTGTATTATGGGATGTGAACCAATATGCAAGCATTTTGTATTGTTATCGATTTTTAACGATGCCAACTATGACGTCGGTATAAAAACTATAATATTAAACAAAAAATTAACAATAGTTTTCGACGGATATTAGAGACGAATTTTGTAGCATTGGCTGGAAGTTTTTGTATCACCTAAAAACGGCAGGTTGTTTCAACATTGTACCAATTCTTGAATTTGAATAAAGGAATTTTTAGTAACGTCAAGTGCTAATTAAAAATATTCAAAATATTAGTTAGCTAGAAAAGATTGTTATTATTTCGGGCCTATTTAATTTGTGGATGGAATATAACACAATCAGGACCAGCTGACCTTTTTTAGTTAAAAAACACAAACCATTTCAAAGGAAAATTATTATTAGTTTGGTCGATACCAACCATCCAGATGCTAGATCTCTTTCATATATGCAAATTGATATCTCACCAACAAATTATTCTTAGATGACATAGTCATGCTTAACTACTAACCTGTTATGTTGATAACGTTATTAATAATTGATGAGAGGTTCCAAAACCGAATTATATTTTACGTGGCTTCCATGGAAATTAATGAACTTACAGAAGCTAAGTACTAGTATTAGTTTAAATTAAGGTTGAAATATCTTACTTTGTCGAGTTGTAGAGCCTAAATTTTGTCTTGATGATAAATATTTTACACAAAGACGAATGTGAATCGAACTTCACAATAACGCTGCCGTGGGGTGTGGGGGGTGGGGGGTGGGGGCGGGAAGCCACAACTTAACAACTTTAGGTTCTAATTTTGTTCTTTGGATTCTCTATTTATAATAGGTTCCATTTTGTGCCCCTTTTTGTTCATGCTATTGGTTAATAATAGAAAACAAATAAAAGTCATGATTTTAATTAGTGTTCGGGGTTTCATTTTCGAATGAATATTTAAATGGGACTAAAACATAATTAAATTCTCAAAAGAAAAGAAAAGAAATAGAAATGTTTGGCAACGAAAGCTGTTTTTCGTATTTTAGGTCAAAAAGCTATGGAAATATTTGAAAAACTTTCTCAAAGATTTATCACTCTTCAAAGAGCTTTTTAAAAAAAGAATATTTTAAAATTTGTACAAAGGTTTCAATCAAATTTGTAAACCTCGAAATTATAATATTTTTATTGTTTGTCAAAAAACTTAAATATTATTTTTGTTAACGAAACTTTTTAAAAACTATAATTCAAAACACTAACTAAAAAGCTGTGATTTGACTTCTCTTCTTCTTTTACTATAGTCTAAAAATAAAAGTATAAGAAATGTTAAATAATTTTTTTTTGTGACATATAGCTAGGAAGTTTTTCTTGAGAACCATAACTGTGACACCCCGAGGAGGGGGTCAGTAGTTTTAGGTAAAGAGAATAAAAATAGAGTAAATAAAATGAATTAAGCAAAATAAATAAAGAAAAAAGTAAATAAATAAAGTAGAAAGTAAATAAATATCATCGAAAATAAATAATATCATCAGCGGTCACCATCATGTGAATGTCACGAAGGTGGGGCCGAGACCTTATTCTCATTCACCATCACATGGATGTTTACCATGAAGGTGGGTAAGTAAATAAAATACAAATAACACGAATAATAATAATACAAGAATACTGAAAATCATCGTCCTTGAAATAAATGACATGGTGGGACTCATAAAGATGAAAATGACATCAATAACGACATCGGGACAAGTCATACGATACATGCATCATGCCACAATTATATAAAAAATACCATTTCTATCCAAAGAGCCAAGTTTCGATCCTAGGACCTTCCTTCCTCTTAAAACTTGAAAAGGGGATTTTAAAAAAAAAAACAAGAAAACGTGAACGGAGGGCTCAGTAGAATAATTAGTTAAAAACAATTTGTTTAAAAACAATAATCATAGATAAAAATATCATTAGCAAACAAATTTAAAGATCTTGAAAAAAATAAATCAATACTTACTTGTATAAAATTTGATAAAAAGTCACCGTACGGGGTTTTGAAAAATCCAAAAGGAATATCAAAATACTATTCTTCAAAATCAAAGATAGAAATTATTCTTAAAAGAAAACATTTAAGAAATAAATTTTAGCCAAAACAATTTAAAAGAGTCTGCTAAAGAAATGGATAGAAAATATCCTACCTTATTTAAAATTTCAATAACGTAAGCTCCAAATAACATTTAACGTATGCTCCATATATGTTCAAAACCTTGAAAACTACATTTAAAATCAGAAATTACTTTCAACAAATATTATTATGTTAATTTAATTATCAATGTGCCTTTTTGACTCAAAATAATTATAACCCAAAATCACAATCCTTTTTCTTGAAACATTTTAGAATCATTAAATATTAAAAATCAAAAGAAAAATATAATTTTTTAAGTCTACAGTCGGCCTGCCAAACATCCTAGTTCGGCCTACTAAACCTACATAGTTCGGCCTACCGAACTGGCTTGAGTCCGGCCTGCCAATGACATGAATATGGCCTTTCGAACTCATGAATCCGGCCTGCCACAGATCAAGTTTGGCCTACTGAATTGACAAAATCTAGGGACCTAAGACTTCAAGTCTCGACCTTCCTAAGCTTAAAAATTCAAATTAAAACTTGTTTCTCAATCCTACAGCATAAAAATCATATAGAAAATCATAGTAGAACAAATTTCAACCATTTTCCCCAAATTTGAATATAATTTCACAATGGATTTGAAAATCTAAGAAAAATGTTAAAACTTGAATAAATTGATTTTAGCTCAAACAATGCTTAAATCCATGATAAAACAAGTCCTTTAAGCTTAGATTAAATATTATCGAAGCTCACCAAAATTCGGATTGCAAAATACATTAAGATTCAAAACAAAAATCAAAATTTTGGAGAGAAAAAGGGCTAACCTCAAATCAACATTTTTGAAGAGGATTTTTTCTTCAATCTTGTTTCTTGGCTTCAAATCAACGAGAATAAAGCTCAGGATTGAAAATTTTTACAAAGAAGAAGGAGAGAGAGATTTGCACAGAGAGAGAGATGAGAGAGAGAGCTGAGAACGTGAAAGAAAAAGGAAAGAAAAGAAAAGAAAAAAAAATGAGGAAGAGAGAGAAAAATAAGAGAAATAGGAGTCAAGGGCATTTTTGAAATTATGAAGAAAATATGGAATAAAAATATCATTTTTTATTTTAAAACTATGAAATCTTCAAATAACTAAAATTAACGACAAAAATTACATAAACACACTTAATAATTAAACCTAACATAATTAACCTTACTTTAAAATTTAAGGACGTTACAATAACTCCTATATTTTCATCTATAGACCGTAACTCTTTAAGGTTATTCAAACATGGTTCTAAAAAAAAAGCACACTTTTAAGAAGCCATGGTGTACATTGTTTTATTTTGAGCTCGAAAGATTGTTGAATTATACTTTGCTAATATTTTAGATAGTGAATACTGAATTAAATTCAAACTTAAATTACAACTTTATTAACAAGCACGTTGTAGCTCTCACTCTCATGCTGTTTTTTAGCTGATAGTGTACTTTTATGATTTCAATTTGCTCTTAATTAATTTCTTCTTATTTATGTTGTGTCAGAAGTCTTCATCCATGAATGGAACAACGACTTTAAGGCTAATAATTACTAACCATAAGTTAATTCTCAGCCTTTTCATCATCATTTTCATATGGGTCTTTTCTATTTATTATTGTTATTTATTTCAGATGGAAACCTAAACCGCAACAATATTTCATCATATACTCTATTTGCTCCTTGACCAGTTACCGGACAAATTTTATGAAAGAAGCTCAGAAAAAGTATGATTGGGTCTTTTAAATAATTTCTGACCATACAATATAATCAAGCAAAAGTGTAATATCACTTTAAACTTTTGTTTTTGGGCACCAAATGAGAAAAATGAAATACAGCCTGTTTAGGAACCAAAGTTTTAAACTTTTTAGTTCGAACTTAAAATATTATAAGAATTTAAATTTTATGAAAGAATACATTATAGTAGAATATAAATGAATCAAAACTTTTTGTATACCAAATTCATGCTTCTAAACTGATTTTAAGACTTTTTTCTTGAGAATCTCCCGCAAACTGTATCTAAGCATATAAAGAGGAGGGGTAAACTAATCAAATATAGGAAAGTCCCACTACAGACAAGACGAAGGAACGGGTAAGCTAGACTTATACTATCCTTAAAGTCTAGTTATCTTATCATACTACTTTATCTTCTAGTTAAATGGCCCCTTTTTTGTTGGGTTTCAAAAACTTAGACGTGGCTTCTTTTTCTTTTCTTTTTCTTTTTTTTTTTTTTTGGTTGAGTTTCAAACATAGACGTGGTCAATCACTAAAATGGTAGTTTATCACGGATAGACCCTTATATCATTGATTGTCCAATGGATTGTCACTGATGATACATTAATGGTTATTCTTGATTGACGTTGGTAAAATTACTACTTAGATATTAGTTCATCAGTAATAAATTCTGCCAAATTAATCTTGAGCGATAGATTACAAATCAATCAATCACTAATTAACCATTAAAGAATGTCTTCAGTGATAGACCACAAATCAGTCCATCACTAATTAACTAATAAAAAATACCATTTTTTTAATTTGAAAACTGGTTTCATTTACTAAAATATCGTTGAAAAAGCAACCTCCTTTTGAGAGGCTTCTATCACTTTAGAGGCCGTATTTATTTAGGAAATTTTCATAAATACAATCTTTTAAAGTTTATTTTTTTTAAATGCTACATATATTTATTTGTGGTATAATTTGACATATATTATAAATAATAATATGGCATAAACTTTTATAAATATGGTATAAATAAACACAACTTTTAAAAGAGTGATGTATTATGTAATTTTCTCTATTTTTAATTCCTTTATTGGCCGAAAAGAAATGCATGTTTAAAACAAATAAGAAAAGTGAAATGCGCTTGAGTATGCTAATAATTAGGAGATATTTATGAATAATGTCACCTTATTGAACAATTGATGACTTTTACCACTTGTAAAAAAACTTTTACACTATATATTACTCACAAGAATCAATATAAAAGTAAAATTATCAAAAAAGAAATAATTTGTTGTATTTTTCAAAGATTGTTTTTTTCATGTGGTATATCTCACTCCACATTCTAAAAAAACTGCATTTTTACAAAAGTCCCAACAATTAACCTTACAGTGTTGGATCAAATACAAACGAGGCCCAGTTTTCTCTAAAAGCACAAAATTAGCTATAAAATTAGAAGTCAGCCCAAGAAGAAAATATCAACTTTGTTCTAAGCCCAAAGCTCTTCTGGGTCGATATGGCCTTTGCGCACCTTTTAATCTTTATCTGATCTGCTCCTTTCAAATGGGCCGGCGTTTCTTTTATTTGATTTGCACTGACAACCCAATTTTGGTTTTTAGGATGTTTTTGGGATTTGGTTTTGGAATCAAAGCCTATTCTGACTGAATATTTTATAATTAATATCAACAAAATCAACTATTCATTATTAACAGAATGCTTAACGAATGAGTTAGGTTATAAAATTATCTTACAAAAATAACAAAGAACCAACTTTTGATACTATCCAAGATAGACTAGTGTCATACTCCTATACAAATGAACTAGTTAAAAGTCAACAAAATATGACACAAATCCGCACCATAAAGAAGTTGGCGCAAACTGAAACTACATAAAAATTATAATATGCCTCCAATTTTTTCATAGATAATTGTCCATCGGTATCAAAAATATTAAAATTGCTCATTTCTCCCTCAAATGAATGGTGCTGTCAACATTTCAAAACATGTTCTACAACTTTCTTTTTCATGATTATCTTAATTTATTCACGTATGAAAGATGTCAAAACCCTTATTTCGGTATAGGTCATAACTCATAAACCGCAACAAAACAACTTGTGAAAGATTGACAAAAGATTTTTTTTTTTTTAACGTGTGAAAATTAAGAATATGAAAGACAAAGAGCCAAGGTTAATGAAAAGGATTTGATGACTCAAGATTGTGGCCTAAGCATATATGATATATAATTGCAAACTGAGTTTTTTCATAATCATTTTCAATCACCATATATACAAGAAAACAAACTTTCTAGGTGAGGAGGAATCAAAAGTACTCAGCAGAAAATGAGAGCAAAGAAATCAGAAAATAATATGGAATGAAATCCCAAAAAAAAAAGAGCATATGATAATTGATTTTTGTAGGTGACTGACATCATCAAACCAAAAAATTGACTGAATTGACTAAAACATGAGATCTTGTTACGTAGATACTAGTGTACTCTTGTGTCCGAAATTTTCTCAAACAAGAAAGGGTTTTTTTCTTCCGCACATTGACCCTTTAAATTTTACAAGGTTTGTTTAGTGGGTTGGTTCAAAATGGTATAGTTTACAACTTTATAGTTTAAATTATGAGTTTTAAACTATATGATTTAAACTGTAGTTTTGAATTGATGTTTGAAACGTAAAGATTTAAAATGAGAATATCAAGTTTAAAATAAAAACTGATGTTTGGAAAAATATAGTCTATGAAAGGAAAACGAGAATGTGTATGGTTTTTATTGTAAAAAAATAGTTCAAACCGTGTGATTTGAGGGAGGACAAAGTTTAAAATTTGGAGGTTTGGGCCGTTTTAAAATCACTTGCATGGTTTGAACTGGCTTGAACCTATGTATCAAATGCCATGTATATTTTTTTTTGCAATTGGTCCTTAATTTTTTTTGGTTGCAATTGAGTCCTTATAAGACTTAGCTAACTTTGGCATTTAAATCCCTACTCACTAATGTTTGTCAAAATTAAGATAAAAAACTATCATGCAAGACTCACATGACCCATTTGGAAGGGAAACTATGGAATTTTGAGCATTAAAATGATTAAAATATACATTAAATCAATAAAATTGTTAAAAACATAATTAACAATAATATAATTTTTTTTTCTTTTTTTGAACATGAAATTGAATTATTTGACTCTTATCAGAAGTAAATAAGGTGCACAGGTGTTCTAAATGGGTCATATATAGTTTCCATCCCAATTTCGAACGAAGTTTGTGGTTAAAACATAATTGCCACACTTGATTAAGTTTAGAAACTCAGTTACCAATAAAAAATTTGAAGACCACATTATAAAAATGCAAAAAATTTAGGAGGCAATTGCAAAAATAAAATAACAAAACTCTTGTCCAAAAGAAACATGTTTCCATTTCTCCACATTTGCCTGTCTCTTGTGAATTTCTACAACACCTATAGAAAAGAGTTTGAGAGAGGGAAAAAAACAAAGGGCACCGATTTCCCAAATTCTATTTTTTTCCTTTGTAGAATTAACTCTAACTATCGTGTGTTATTTTTTTATTAAAAATAAGCAAATTGTTAATAGATGGGTCAAAATGTGTATTTCATAAACATCATATGTCGGACCTCTAAAAGTAAATGTTGTATACTAAAATAGGACAAATACAGATTATTCAGAGCCATTGATAGGCGAAACTAATATAATGATAAAAAAATTATTTTCATCCACGTAAGTTATTCATAAAATTATGGATCTAAGTCTAATATGTAATATATTTTTTAAAATAAATCTTACTATTTTGTTAATAGTAAAGGTATAACCTTATAACATTAAATAAGATTACTCTAAAAAAAAATTACCAATAAGGACTGGACAATTTTTTTAATAAAAATAGAAAAAATACACTTTAATAGGTTTTTATTTTTCAGTCCTTTAGGGTATATTTGTTTCATGCATTCTTTGAACTCAATGGGCTTAAATTTGGATTAGAGTATCAAGAATCTTTCGGATACATGTTTGTTTCTCTCAAAATCTGAATAATTTGAGTATCAAGAATCCAAGTTTTTAGAGTTTTCATCTCCCCTTAAACTTTTGATACTCGGATACCGTTGCTACAGTAAAAACTAAAATTCTCTCTTTTATATTTGAGAAAAAAATCATAACTTCTTCATTTGATATCTAATTGAGATGATTATTTTTTCACTGTGTTCTTCATGAAAAGAGGAATAAATCAATATCTATATTGCATATTTTTTAAGATCATTAACATTAAAATTTTATTAGATTTATTAATAAATTAAAAACTATCTTTACTACCTCTTTAAACATATATTCTAATTTTATTTTATACTCAGATTAAAACTTAAATATACATTCAAACGTTAATTCAAATAACAATTTAAATCATAAATTTTAATTTTAATTTAAATCAAACTAACTTAAATTAAATCATTAATTTAAATTTATTTATCAAATGCATCCTAATCTATTAAAAGAAATAATTTTAACAATTTTCAAACGTAAACCTCGAGTGAATGTCTCGTCAGAGTCAAGGCAAAATGGTCGCAGTCATGCTGCCGAAAAAACCACCACGTCACAGTCTGTTAGTTTTCTACTTATTTTATCTTATTTTTTTACCCTCACAAATTGAAAACTATTATTTAGGTACTATCTGGAAGCCTTATAGATATGCGTGAATGGGCCACAGTTTTTTGCCCTTTTTGATGCACCTCGAAAATCGAACTTAAATTTTATGGACACGTGTAGAACAACTACAGGAGTTTGGTGGTGGGGTGGGCCTATGGGGGAGCCCACTGAGGTCCTTGTCCAATCAACCTGAAAAAATGGGCAACACTTATGACAGTCCAAAACTAAAACAGGTGATTTATCACAGTCAAAACTGCAAATTTCACTTTTCTTTGGGTGTTTTTCATATATTTTTTTCATTATATAGTGGGCCGTTCATGTTATAGACCATATTCTGCCGACACTTCTGGTTTTCGTCTTTAAAGGTATTTGGTTAAGGATAATTCATATTATAAATTTAATTATAAATAATATAAAATTATTATATATTATAGTAAAGAAAAAAAATTATTACAATATAAAATTTTTACATACTACAATAATAACAGTTCTTACTAATGACTTTGACCATTAGTCAAACTCCTTATTTATTTTCTTTTCAAAATTTATGGAGTTTGAAGTGCCTTCTAATCACATTGTTGATTGCACACTTTTTTTTTCCTTCATATTATTACCATTATTGTTATTATAAGCTCAAGCTTTAAATAGAAGCAAAGACGATTAAACATTAAATGGTACAGTTAATTTTATTTTAAAATGTGTTTTAGTCAATGATCTGATTCCAAAGCTAGTGTTTGGTATAGAAGACAATCACAGTCATTAACTTGACTTAATAATTTAATCCCTCTTCACTGTCAAAAAATCCAGGGAAAGTGAAAAGGAAAGAACCGGACCGTTTTAAGTTCACAGAAAAAGTGAGAGCATCCAATAAAATTTTTGAAGTTAAACCTATCATAAAGCTTCCGTGATCGGATGGTTATGAAAAATTGATTGTTTTACCAGCTTAAAAGCCTTCCCCCACTTATTTGTTGTGGTAATTATGCATAATGAGTGTCATT
>CAMOHE010042647.1:0-23511 GCA_946598075.1 Artocarpus hirsutus | reverse complement strand
ACTATGATATCAAATGTACGTTATTAATTACAATAGTTTGCTTCAGTTCATGTTTTAAAGAATGAATGTAACGAGATCTGTGACGTCCGAAAAGGGGACGCTACAGGCTTTGGTATCAGAGCGGATTTCTATTTGCAATTCATATCGCCACACGTCAGTCTAAGTCCTCCAAGTAAGTATGTTTTAATGTTTAATGATAAGATGCAAGTAAGATGATAAGTATAAGGTTTAGATGTTTATGATTAATGCCTTAGTAGTGAAACCTGTCTCATAAGTTAGAAGATTATTCCTAAAATTCCTAAGTCTTTTAGGAAATCAATTATGGACGGCCACCGAAGGATGCAAACCCGCACCCAGACTAACAAAAGATTAATGATGATGATTGATGAGCTGCAAAGACAGCTAGAGGAGCAAAGAAGGGAGATTGCTGAATTAAGGGCCAATGGCCACAATGGTGATCGACGACCATACTGGTCGGACTGTCGAAGATTTCCAATCGGCCTGCCGGTTGCCAAGCATCGGCCTGCCGATCTTGTGAATTTTTTTAAAACCCCATTCTGCAAGGCCTCGGACGGCCTGCCGATGGGTGACCTTCGACCTGCCGGTTCAGTTCGGCCTACCGGCTGAGCCATGTTCAAAGAATTTTATTTTTGTTTCAAAGGTCAATTTAATTTTAAATAATATTAGCAAACTATTTATACAATGTCTATGGAAAAGCAAATTGTTATAATTATAATTTCTTATAAATTGTATTTTTGTATAAAAAAAAAAACAAGTATGTAAAGATCCTGTGAATGCTTTTACAAACTATGATTTCAAATGCATGTTATTAATTACAATAGTTTGCTTCAGTTAATGTTTTAAAGAATGAATGTAACGACATCTGTGACGTCCGGAAAGGGGGCATTACAAAGAGAGCATAAAAGTATAGAGGAATATAAGAAAAGATGGAGGCAAGAAAAAGGGATAGGAATAATATATGTGCTTAAAGCCACATATTTATAGGCATAAGTAACCTTAGTCCTAGTCTAGTTAGGTTTCTTTTTTTTTAGATGAGTATAATCCTAATCTAATTAGGTTTCTCATTTTTTGATGAGTATAATCCTAATCTAAGGCTTCCTTTTCTTTTTCCTTTTTTCTTCTTTTTTCTTTTTTTTTTCCTTCCATCGAAATTGCCTTTTTTTTCTTTTTTCTTTTACACACAGTTGGTTAGTGTTAGCATAATATATATGTATAATATAATATAAACGTATAAACTTATAAACATATAATATAATACAATATAATATAATATAAATAATGTAATATAACATAATTACAATACATGATTCTTTATACATAGCAATAATATTTACTCCCATAACCCCTAAAAAATATAATTTACACATTATTCTCTTGGACACTTTCTATTATCAAGTTTCTTAATACCATGATAAAAATGTTACATATATAATTATCGTCACAACATAAATATTGTAAAAATAAGAAAATATGCAATAAAATTTATGTACTATCAAGAATATAACTCTATGGTATATATAACTGTAGAGTATTATAAAAATTATAAATTTAGATCAAGTTGAAACTCTTTAAAAAAAATAAATGAATATTTTATCTTTATCATCATTTTTGACGTGAACATCTCAAGTACATCGATCCCTTGTAGCCATCACTTGTGACATTAGTAAACAAAAAGTTAATTTACTTAACAAAAATAATTATAGCACTTAAAATATCACATTCTATACATTAAATTAATGTAAGTATCCATAAAAGAAAATGATGGGCATTACATTTTCTTTTCTCTACTAGACCTAAGTGTGCTGCCTTATCAAGAATGGGCGAAGGGTCAGAGTGTGGAGTCACTTGTCCCTTAGTTGGTCTTCGGACTCCTGGCCACTTGAATGGGTAGCCTAACAATGAGAGGTGGAGCATTTTGGGGATGAAGAGGCTAGCTTACGGTTTGGAGGGATGAGCATCGAGCCTTGGCATGAAGGGTTCTCTTGTGGGGTGGGTTACGCTCTCTGGCCACCGTCAAAGATGGCTTAACTATGTGACAGATGGACCAGATGGGGAGGCGGCTTCCTTTTTCACAGGTTAGAGGCATGTTGACATTCATCTTACTTGGCTTTGTAGGGGTTTGGGCCTTGGGAGTAAAGGAGCTATGGTGGCATTGGTTCCTTTAATCGTCAAAGAAGGGCAGTGGCGGGTTTCTTTATCGTACTAATCGCCTAACTCTGTTCTAGCTTATTGGCTATTTTACGGTATTCTTATCCATTCTCAATGGTGCCTAACTCATTATCGGTGTCATTGAAGTTGTGTTTAGGGTTTACCTGTTTGTTATAATATTTATGTTTGTCAAATAAAATCAGGGTTGTTTGCACTGTTTACTTATATTGTGTTTTCTCCATTTTGTTGCTTTTTTGTGTAATAATAAAGGTAGTCTCCCTGCTCTTTAAAGTAGTCTTTTAATCTAGTCCACAAGTTATTGTACCTTGTAGTGTTATGTTTGGCTTCGTTGATGTCAATCTCTTGATCTAGCTAGATCGAAGTTGTCCATTGCCTATAGAGGTATGTTTGAAAATCTATTTGTTAGAAATCTAGAATGAAGATTTGAAAGACATACTAAATATGCTTTCTTTAAAGCATTATTTGCCCCCTCTCGACTGAGAATGCTGATAGAAATGTCACTAAAAATTGCTTCTAAGATATGAAAAACCTTTTATGTTTTTGCACTAAAAAATAATGAAGAAACATATAGCATTGAACATTTTGTTTTCTGTGATAAAGAAGAAAGAACATGAGAAAATCAAATTAAATCTCTTATTGCGTTTTTTTATTTTTATAAAATAAAAGACAACCTTTTAAGATATTTTTTTGAGAATAACTATCACCTATTTAGAAAGGATATAGCCTTTCTAATAAATTTAAAATTCAAATTACACAGCTTTTAAAAAGTGATAAACTTTTAGAATATTGAACCTAAACTAAATTAAAATTTGAATTTGAATTTTATTAATTTGAAAATATTTTTGGACAGCAATTTTGCATGCGCTACGTGTCATGCGCCTAAGTGCAAGTGTGAAGTGCACTTCTAGAGCCTCACTGCTTATGCCATGCACATGCGAACTTAAAGTGAGTCTAAGGAGCATATATTATCAACCCCTTTAAAAGGTTAACATCTTATAAAGTGCTACCTCATTTTATAAGTCTCCAATATGAGAGCTTTGGTTATCTAAAGTATTCTTCTTACTGTTAAAACTTGAACAATTCCAACACCATTTGTCTAATTGATCAATTATGTGCTTTTTTGTTTCCTTTTATTGAAATTGGGTACACATTTTACCCATTAAGCATTTCAGTAAAACCTATTGGTGGTTTTGTGATCACATGTTTGTCTTCATATATGTCATGGTTTTTCGTGTCCAAATTAGGATTTGTATTATTTTAGTGTATAATGCAATATATATATATATATGTGTGTATATATATTTATTTATTTATCCTTATCAATAAATAGCCAATACACATAAAATTTACACACATAAAATTTAACTTATGCACGTTTGAGCATTTAAATGCGAATAAAGTTAAAATCATTGTGCCAAAAAAAAAAAAAAATTCAACTTTGTAAAACATACTCTTGTTCTCTGTTACTGTTTTTTTTCACAATCTATATTAGCTACCATCCCTTTAGTACTTCTCTCTTTATTATATATAACAATAATTCTTATTTTAAGTACTAAAATGAAAGTTTAAAAAAAATTTGTGATATCTGTACGCAAAAATAAAGAATTTGCTCTAACTTGCTCTATTTCAAGACGATTTATAATAACATTTCAGGTGAAGTATATTATACGTAATCGAAAATTTGTAATGAGAATATTAATCGACATAGATCGAAAGAAAACCAAAAAAAAAAAAAAAAAAAAAAACTGCCAACTAGGGGAAGACGATAATTATGGAGTTTTAAATTGTATTGTCCTTTTCAACTTATAATATACTCTCTCAATTTCTTTTAGTTATCACTGCCACCATCCCAAATTAAGGCGCTGCTGACTATTGAAATTGGCGAGGGAAAGAATTAGCTAAGATGTCACTTGAAGGATTTAACATTTCACAAGTCGGGAAATAAGTATATATCATAATGCTCGTTGATGATGTACTGGCTGTGGACTTCACTTGGAATGAGATAGTCTTGTGAAAAAGAAATTCAAACAAAAATTTTGAATATAAGTTAATTTAAATTTTAAATTTTGTGAAAACGACGTTGCCACATGCACTAATGTCTCAAACTCTCTGCTCGCTAATTTAAGTTTGCACTCCTGCATCAAAGAAGGTTAACAGTAATAAATAACAAAATAAAACATTTGACGAAGTGATACACAGATAGACATATATTTATAGCTGCTTGGAACGCATTTATCAACAAACTTACATTTTATATCACCAAGGCAGTTTTCTAAAACACTATTTAAACATTTGGCGAAGTTATTTTGTCTTTAATGACTTTCTTTTTATTTTTTATATTTACTTGCAACTTTAATTTTAATAAACTTTTTTTTTTGTATTTTTCAATCTAAAATCTTATATTTTTTCTGACAATCATCTTAACTATTGGGGTATAAATTTCATGAGTTTCCTTTAAACTATGTCATTTTTGTCAATATGTCACCTGAACTTTAAAACGTATATATTGTGCCCTTTGAATTATAATATTCTCCAAATTCATCCGTCAAACTTTGAAACATATTGTTTTTAGATGAAATTATTGAATTTCATTCGATTTAAGATTAGA
The DNA here is from genome assembly GCA_946598075.1 of Artocarpus hirsutus. Lineage (NCBI taxonomy): Eukaryota > Viridiplantae > Streptophyta > Magnoliopsida > Rosales > Moraceae > Artocarpus > Artocarpus hirsutus. The sequence goes on along the minus strand of CAMOHE010042647.1, from coordinate 18,713 downwards.
TATGATACTTACGAGTTAATATGAATGTCCTTCTCACTTTAAATGAATTAGTTGGGCATCAAATTCTTGTATATTCTATCTTTAGGATAACTACTCAAAAGCATGAAAAAGAGGGAGGAACAGTAGAGAATGTACTATAATTCAAGTTAGTTCTTTTAACAGTTTTGAGTAAATAGATGAATTTATCCTTTTTATGAGCGTAACAAGCATTACTTTACAGAAAAATTTAACACATTTCAAAATTCAATAATATATAATAATATTATAGTTTAGGGATACAGCATGTGTGTTTTAAAGTTTGGGAGACATTATGACACAGGTGACATAATTTAGAGGAAATTCATAACATTTGTCTTAAGTATTATTCAATAGGGTAAATTTCACAAATTCTCTATCACGCCTCGAAGTACGGGAGATGACATGGTAGAATAATTAGGTTAGTAAAAGCAGATTTTTGAATAAAACACCAATTAAATGATTTGAGTAATTGTTATTATTATTATTTTATTTTCATTTTTTTAAAAACGTGATAATTTAAAATATTTTAAAATAATTATTATCATTTTGAAACAGTTACTCAGAAAGTAAGATATTAAAGATAGCCAAATATAAGCCGGGCCCCATCGGAGCCATATTAGTGCACATATATGGTAACGACAATAAAATATTACAATCATAGTCCGATATGAGAGATAAAGGTTTAAGTAATACATGCCTTGGTTTGAATAACCTAAAGCAGTATTCCTATAACTCACTTGTTTACCCAGCTGCCTCCCTGTTGGTCCTAAATTACAATCCACCTAGGAAAAAAGGTTTTAGAACAAATAAAGAAATGTGAGCGAAAGGCTTAGTAGGAGTAAGTTTGAAAAACATTCAATTCAAATCTAAAATTTTAGTTTTTAGAAAAATATTTGAAAAGTAGAATTAAGCAAATAAATGATCAATTAATTCATTCAAATTGTTCTAACCAAAATGGTTCTATATTCGTCCAAAAAGAATCCTATTATTTCTTTCTCGAGCAAAACATATAAGTCACCACCATAGTAGCCCAACTGGGTTTCGAGACCTGCCCCTAAGATCGCACTCTACATGACCCGACCTCTAAATATGGCATCATGCACTTATATGTATTTATCATTATTTAAATCCTATGCTACCGAGTATTCTTAATTACATTTATTAGTTGATTCGTTATGAGCATTCATTCTTCGACAAATAATGAAAATTGCTAAGAAGTTTATCTAAACCATTCCTTGAAATCAATATTAAAAGAAATCATTTCGTAAGAAATCACTTTGAAGGAAATCGTTTTGAAAAAAGATCATTTTGAAAGAAATCATTTTGTGCCCAAAAGCCCTTTTTTGAAAACATTTAAAACATTATGTCGTTTATTGAAAACATTTTGGAAGAATCCTTTGAGGCCAAAATCATTAAAAACCTAGCTACTAAGAAAAGGGGTAGAAGTCCTACCTCAATACTCATGTCGATGTCCAACACCGTAGCCTCGATCTGTTATATGTTAGCTCCATAGAACCACAAACAACCGTAAATATATAATCTAAGTTTATCAGTATCTAGGTTAAGATATCCTATGTTGCTAAGCTATCTGATGGTGTCCTAGTTGTCATTTATGTCCGTAAAATCATACTATAAATTTTAAATTCTCAATCTAGGTTTAAAACAATGAAGACAGGTAAAAAAAAAACAATTTTTGCCATGGTTAGTCGGCCTACCGAATTCCTTGGTCTGACCTGCCGAACTACACAGTTCGGCCTACCGGCTAGGCAAGACCAGCCTATTGAACTTTCCTAGGTTTGGCCTGCCCAAGGGATGAGTCCGGCCTACCAAACTCATAAATTCGGCCTACCGAATTGAAAAAATTTGGAAAGTTCTAGAATCGAGCTTTAGCCTCCCAAGCTCAAATCTCATTTTCACCTATTTTTCTCAATTTCCAAGCATAGAAAACATTCATAAATGATGAAAAAACACAATTAAACACTTTAAAACAACTTTAAACAAGATTTGCATAGAAAATTTCAATAAAATCCAAAAATGAGAAAAGTAGAGGAAAAATAGAAAAACTTGATTTAAATCCATTTTATTCATTAAACTAAGCATATATTCTAGATGTTTTGAGTTCCACTAACTTAAATGTAGGGTTTCCTAAGCTTAAATGAGCTCTGATTTCAAAATACAAGGAAAATAGAAAAATTGAAAAAAAGTTTAAAAATTTGAAAGTTTAGTAAACCAACCTTGAATCCGAGCTTTGAATCACATTTATAGAGGCCCAATCTTGCTTTCTACCTTCCAATTCAACTGGAGATCAAAGTTTGGGCTTCAAAAATTTGAACCAAAATGAGAGGGAGAGAGGAGAGAAACGCACAAAGAGAGAGATGGAGAGAAAGAGAAAAAGCGTGGAAGAGAGAGAGAATGAGAATGAGGAAGAAAGGGGGAGAGAGAGGGATTAAATAGAGAAAAGGAGGGATGCATTTGGTATTTGTTAGATTATTTTGTTTCAAAATTCACAATAACAAATAAAAATAAAAATAATTTAGAGTGGTGAAAAATAATTTTAAAAAAATTGGAAATAGCATTGATTTAGAAATATCACTAAATAGTCAAATTAAGTTTGAAAGTACACTATGGCACACTAATTCACTACTTTACACACTAATAGTACCTAAATAAATTTCGGGGCGTTATAGCTCTCCACCCCTAAAAGAAATTTCGTCCTTGAAATTCAGAAACCAACCTAAAAAACAAGATGAAATAAATGCAAACACAACTACTGCATAGTCGACACTAATTCTTCGATTGCCTAATTAGCTCTGTGGTGCTGCCACATCACTCTCACTAACAGAATGCCATAACATCATAGATCTACTATTTTTTTGATTAACAACCTAAACCGATACCTCCTAGTAGGTCATGTCTTCCTAAATCCTGCATACCCTAAAATAAAACCATTTTACTTAGCTCGGACAGACATTCCTAAGGTATCGACATGCAGAATATGACATACACTAGAGAGAGTTTGAGTGGGAGATTGAGGAGTTAAGCGTTCACTTCAACATGTTAAAAAATCTCGTATGATCCGACACACCTTAGTGAAAAATTCCCATTCACACTGAAATGTAAAACTCACCTACGCGGTGAGACATTTAAGAAAACAAAATCCCCTACCTCGAGTTCAAGAGGTCGGCGTCTTTTATTCGTAAAAACTCTTCCACTTACTCTAAGCAGCTCTCAACTGATCACGAATCGCAATAACGTTTTTATTGCTCTCATGGGTTTCTTTAAGTCCAATAATGATCTTGCTTCTAGTCCAACCTGAATCACTGGCGATCGACACGACCGCCCATATGGTGCTCCAAACAGTGTCGTCTTGATGCTTACTTGATAACTATTGTTGTACGTAACTCTGCCAAACACATATATCTCTTTTGATTCTTGTCAAAATCCAACACATGCACATGTAATGTGTCCCCAAGAATTTGACTAACTCATGCAGATTGCTTATCGGCCTGAGGATGAAATCTAAGCCTATGCCTAAAGCTTCCTAAAAACTCCTCCAAGAACTTGTCTCAAACGCGACGACCTAGAGCTAGGAAATGAAATGCACCGATTTCATCAACCTACCAACCATGACCTAAATCGCATCGTGCCTATGCTTTGTCCTCGGCAACCTAGGGAAGAAATCCACTGTGACATGCTCCCTTGCTGAAGTTGACTAATGGGCTTCTATTGCTCGGTTGATAAATAAAGATGAATCACTTATTTGGCCACGTACTCATGAACATTCTTCTTCATGCCTCTCCATTAGCACTACCTTTTCAAATCTCGATACATCATCGTGCTCCTAGATGAATAGCGAATTGGGACTTGCGAGCTTTGTCCGATAAAGCCATCGTTAGGAGACACTACCAGATGTCTCCTAAGATTTCAATGATCCATCTGCAAGAATCCTCCAGCCTTTAAATTGCTCCTCGTTCTATATTCGCATCCACGTTCCCTGGAGATGTTGGTTTTGCCACTGATTCTATGTCATCATCTGAACAAGCACTAAGGTTAGATCCCTAAAGTATGCCGATGCCTGATCAAGGCCTTCATGGTACTGCAGCCCATATTTACTCACGACAGCATCTCTCACCTGCCATTTAGTGCTAGGTATACACGAATCCCTTAAGACCTCCTACTGAGCACGTTTGCAACCACGATGACCCAACCTGGATGATACTGCAACGAGAAGTCTTGGTCCTCCCTATATCCCATCTACCTCTGTTGCCTTAAATTCAAATCCCTCGAGTGAACCAATACCTTAAGCTCTTGTAATCCAAGAAAACCTAAAATGTCACTCCATAAAAATAGTGTCTCTAGATCCTCAAAGCATGAGTCATTGCAGCAAACTTTAACTCATGTATAGGGTAGTCTAGCTCGCGAGGCTTTTACTCTCACAATCCATAAGTCACAACTCGTCCACGCCGCATCAACACACGTCTGAGTCCTTATCTTGCTTCATCAATTTAAACCTCATGAAACTCGTTACTGTAATGTAATCAACACAAAAGCGATTGTTAACTGGTTCCTCAATTCTTGGAAAGCGCATCCACTTCCCTCGTCCCATTCAAACCTAACATTTGTCCTGATTAACCGCGTCAATGAAGCCTCTATATGAGAAGAATTCCTCACGAACTTCCTGTAGTACCCAATAAGTCCTAAGAAGCTATGAATCTCATCTGTGATCTTCAGTCCCTTCCACCATGTTATTGGCTCAATCTTAGACAGATCTATTAAGGTACCTTACTTGAAATGATATGCTTCAAACTCAATCTTCTTGACATGCAGCTGGTGCTTCTGGGTCATAAATCTATCCTCGAGAAATGTCGAGAACTTCCTAACTAGTTAGATGACCTCTCAATCCTGAGTAGTGGATTCTTGTTCTTCATGGTGACCTGATTCAATTATCAATGATCAATGCACAACCTAAGGGAACCATCATATCTCTTGGTAATCGTAACTAACGCATCCCATGTTACCCTAAATGTATCCTTTAACCACAAGCTCCTAAGGTTGTTTCTTTATTTCCTTCATTTTTGCTGGTGCCAATCGATGTGGTGCTACAGAAATCGAAGCAGTCTTTGGGAATGACTTGGTACCAACTCAATCTTTTGATGCGATACTAATCCCGATGACTCATCAGGACAATCATCACTAAACTCATCAACCATCGATGTTGCTACATTTCTTCCTATGGCATAAGATTCCTTTCCTAAATTTCCCAAGAAGCATATAAAGCATGCTAAGTTTCCCCGTCCACCTAGACACGTCTCCATGAGTCATTCACTCATTGCTTGATCTTTACCACCCTAAGTAAATGATCATCGTCCCCCTATTAATTACTAAAGTTACCTCTCTAATGTGATAACCTATAGTTACACCTTACCTAGACAACCTGTCCATCTCTAAGATCAGTTATAAGTACTCATGGGGGGGTCATAACCAAATTACTTTCCATAATCTCTTCCCCAATCATTATCTTGCAAGGTTAAAATATATACGCTTCATACACACACCCGCCACAAGGGTGAGGCATTTACCAAGGGTTCATCAAATTCCTCTATTCCTAATTCCAAGGCATTCACAAATGAACTTGAAACGAGGGAATAAATGGCACCAATACCAAATGAAACCAAAACTAAAGGCTAAGAAACCAGGATTGTACTATCAACTTTCACATTGCTGGTTTGATCATCCAAACTCCCTAAAGTTATGGCATGAACTCGAATTGGAGCCTTTCCTCTTTCCTTTACTAGTGCTACTACCTCTTGGGTCCATCGGCCAATACTGTTGTAGAAAACTAATGAAGCTAAAACTAAGAAAGTTATTGAGGTGGAGGTAAGGACTGAGGTTAGGGCTGACGGCTTGCACTATCTCCGGTTTGAGATCCTTGTTGAGCGTTCCTTCTAGGCAGCTCTTCCCAATGCGTCCCAACTGTTGGTAGAAATGACAAGGTTGCTTCGTCCACTACTGGATGATCTGTTGCTTCCATTGTTGATGTTGCCATGTTGATTCTTCACTTGAGCATGGCGATTGCTACCTTTTTTATTGCTTCTCTAGGGTCTTCCTGATGTTCTCGCCCAGTCCTCGCAATAGAAAGCATAAACTTTTCCTATCAACAAAGCTAATGACTTTAACCTACCAGAATTTTCAAAGTTGCAAAGCTAGCAGTTGTCGTCGAATGGATGCATTGAACCCTTCCTGGAACTTGACACAATTTTTAGGTCCAAAAGCCACAGCAAAAGGAGCAAACTGCCCAACTGATTAAACTTCACTTCGTATTCCTAAACGTCATGTCACCTTACTTCAACCAGTAGAATTTGATGATCCTTTGGTCTCTGCATCCCTACAAAAACAATGCTCATAGAACAATTCCTCGAATCTTTTCTCGTTGATACTGCCATCATTTTCCAAATGCTTCGCTTACTTTCACCAAGTGTTAGCATTACCTGCTAACTTACAAGCCGCGAATTCCACTCAACACACTGCTAGTACACCAAGGGTATCCAAATGCTTTACTATTGAGTCTAACAGATCCTTAGCCACCTACGGACCCTCATTTTCCATAGGAAGCTGGGGTAAACCCTAAACGACAAACGTAGCCCCTATTGTACTTCCCTAATTCGTGAGACTCGCATTAGCCATAATTGGATGACACCTAGGTACCATTCTCTTAATTGTAAAAACAAAATTGGACAGCTAGAGGCTTTTCAATATCGCACCTATGTGTGCACAATTTCCAAGGTTTATAACCTTGAGTTCTTCTACCATTCTGTCACACCTTGAAGTACAGGAGGTGACGTCGTAGAGTAATTAGGTTAGTTAAAGTAGATTTTTGAATGACAACACTAATTAAATTATTTGAGTTATTATTATTATTATTTTATTTTCATTTTTTTAAATGTGATAGTTTAAAATATTTTAAAACAATTATTATCATTTTGAAACAGTTACTCATAAATTAAGATATCAAAGATAGCCAAATATAAGCTAGGCCCCACCGAACCCACATCAGTGCACATATATGATAACAACAATAAAATATTATAATCACAGTCTAATATGAGAGATAAAGGTTTAAAAAATACATACATTGATTTAAATAACCTAAAGCAATATTCCTATAACTCACTTGTTTACCCTGCTGCACTCTGTTGGTCCTAAGCTGCAATCCACCTAGGGAAAAAGGGTTTTAGAACAAATAAAGAAATGTAAGCGAAAGGCTTGGTAGGACTAAGTTTGAAAAACATTTAATTCAAATCTAAAAGTTTAGTTTTTAGAAAAATATTTGAAAAGCAGAATTAAGCGAATAAATGAATAATTAATTCATTCAAATTGTTCTTAGCAAAATTGTTCCTTATTCGTCTAAAAAGAATCCTATTATTTCTCTCTCAGGCAAACCATATAAGTCACCATCATAGTGGCCTAGCTGGGTTTCAAGACCTGCCCCCAAGGTTGCACTCTATATGATCCGATCTCTAAATATGGCATCATGCCCTTATATGTATTTATCATTATTTAAATCCTATGTTACCAAGTATTCTTAATTACATTTATTATTTGATTCATTATGAGCATTCATTCTTCGACAAATAATGAAAATTGCAAGGAAGTTTATCTAAACCATTCCTTGAAATCCATACTAAAAGAAATCATTTCGTAAGAAATCACTTTGAAGGAAATCATTTTGACAAAAGAACATTTTGAAAGAAATCATTTTGTGGCCAAAAGCCCTTTTTTGAAAACATTTAAAACATTATGTCATTTATTGAAAACATTTTGGAAGAATCCTTTGAGGACAAAATCATTAAAAACAAGGCTACCAAAGAAAGGGGTAGAAGTCCTATCTCAACACTCGTGTCGATGTCCAACACCGTAGTCCCAATCCGTAATACATTAGCTCTATGGAACCGCGAACAATCTTAAATATATAAACTAAGTTTATCAATATCTGGCTTAAGATATACTATGTTGCTAAGCTATCTCATGGTGTCCTAGTTACCATTTATGTCTGTAAAATCTTACTATGAAGTTTAAATTCTAAATCTGGATTTAAAATAGTAAAAACGGGTGAAAAACAGTCATTTTTGCCATGGCTGGTTGGCCTATCGAATTCCTTGGTCTAACCTATAGAACTACACAGTTCGGCCTATCGGCCAGGCAGGACCGGCCTACCAAACTTTTCCAAGTTTGGCCTACTGAAGGGATGAGTCCGGCTTACCGAACTCATGAATCTGGCCTGCCAAACTTGAAGTTTGGCTTGTCAAACTAGAAAAATCTGGAATGTTCTATATTCAAGCTTGAGCCTCCTGAGCTCAAATCTCATTTTCACCTATTTTTCTAAATTCCCAAGCATAGAAAACATTCATAAATGATGAAAAAACATAATTAAACACTTTAAAACAACTTTGAACAAGATTTGCATAGAAAATTTTAATGAAATCTGAACATGAGAAAAATAGAGGAAAAATAAAAAAACTTGATCTAAATCCATTTTTTTTAATCAAACCAAGCATAGATTCTAGATGTTTTGAGTTCCACTAACTTAAATGTAGAGTTTTTTTAGCTTAAATGAGCTCGGATTCATGTTTATGGAGGCTCAATCTTGCTTCCTAGCTTCCAATTCAACTAGAGATCGAAGTTTGGGCTTTGAAAATTCAAAACAAAATGAGAGGGAGAGAGGAGAGAAACACATAGAGAGAGAGAAGGACAGAGAGAGAACGAGAGTGAGGAAGAAAAGGGTAGAGAGAGGCATTAAATAGAGAAAAGGAGGGATGCATTTGGTATTTGTCAGTTTATTTTGTTTCAAAATTCACAATAACAAATAAAAATAAAAATAATTTAGAGTGGTTAAAAATAATTTAAAAATAATTGAATATAGAATTGATTTAGAAATATCACCAAATAGTCAAATTAAGTTTAAAAAAACACTATGACACACTAATTCACCACTTTACACACTAATAACACCTAAATAAATTTTGGGGCGTTACATTCCCCCTGGACTATATATCACTTTTGTCAATGTCCTCTTGAAATTTAAAACATATATATTGTGCCCTTTGAAGTACAATATGTCTCTAAATTCACCCTTCAAACTTTGAAAATATTGTTTTTGGATGGAATTATTGAATTTTTGTTTGATTTAAGATTAAATATGATACTTAGGGGATAATATAAATGTTTTTTTCACTTTAAATGTGAAAACCTACTCAAAAGTGAGAAAAAGATCAAGGAATAGTGGAGAACTACTGAAATTCAAGTTGATTCTTTAAGGATTTTGAATAAACTGATGAATTTATCTTTTTGATGAGGATAACAAGTATTATTTTGTCCACAAAACAACAAGTTTTAAAGTTCATAGGTGAATATAGAGAAGTATTGCAGTTCATGGACACAACAGATATATTTTAAAATTTGAGGGAATTTTGTCACAAATGATATAGTTTGGGGAGAATTCACAAATTTTGTCCTATTAAATATAACCTTTATAACAACATTTTTTAATTCAAACTACAAATTTCAACTCCTTATTTAAAAAAAAAAAAACAAAAGTATTATTTTCAAAATAAATCTAAAATACCAAAATTAAAACTCAATGGATACGTCAAATGAATAAAAGATGCATGACAAACATGAGATTATCATAAGTGATCCTCACATGTACGAGTAGGAGTTCCTTAAAGCACTATTCAAAAATTTAATTTACCTATTTTGCCTTTGTTTTTTTATTACTCTTTTTGAATTGTCTTATTGATTTCTCTTTTATTTTTTTTAATTTTTTCTTTTTTCTTCTTTATTTCCCTTCTTAAAATCGTAATTTGCTAAATGCTTTTTTTCTAACCTAATCTTTCACAATGTACGTTTGCAAAGTACTTTTTTTCTTTACATTACTTTTATTAAAATAATTTCTTTTATATGTGTCTATGGTATTTGTTTGGGTTTTTCCTTTTTGTCGAAAACTCATGTATTATTAAATTTTCTTCCGTTGTTCTCACTAAAACATTTTTCTAAATGTATCTATATTAATTTTTTTTAATATAAGACACTATAAAAAGTGATGTGTATAAGTAATTAAAAAATAACAAAGTGATCAACCCTTAACACGTAGATTTAGTTAAAAAAAAAATTACTTCCACGTGCAATGTACGTGGTTTGTTAACCAGTGATAAGTGATTATTCTAGTTACAGGAATTGTACGAAAACAAATACGACATGTTCTTCACTCCGCTCCGTGACACCTAAGCCGCACCCGTGCAGACGCAAGTACAGTACGCCGTGCTCTTTGCTGTATGGTTACACTCGCACCCTTGGGGTTGTTTGGACTCAAGCGTCAATTCTACATAGGGAGCTTGGCCGACAAAGCTATTAAGAAAAACATATTTCAGGGCCCAGCGAACATCACCTCTCGTTCACCTACGTTCACCTTGTTTTAATTTTGGTACTTACCGGGTGCTTCGAAATCAAATTAAACATAGTTTATAAGATATTTCGTAAAAATAAGTTGTAACTTAAGCCATGAAAAACTATTATATGTTATAATATAAAATAAAAAGTTGTTATAATGTAAAGTTTTTACATACTAAAGTGTTTTTAACTAAATTTAGTTCTAGTTATAGGTCTAATTTATTTTACTAAATTCTCTTTTAATTATTTTTAGTTTAAAATCTGTAATTATTAAAAGCTTTATATTATAGTGGTTTTTTGCTTTATTTTATAACTCTTAAAAACTTTACATCATAGACAACATAAATTTAAGAGTTTAGATCCACGTGTTAAACCGAACAAGACAAAGATACTTTATTCTTATCAAAACTGGATTTCAGGCATGAAGTAAGATTATCTTTCAACATGTTTCTCTTTGTTGGGATTTTCTTTCTTTTGGATGCACTGTTGTTGATCTGTATATATACATGTATTACTTGTTCAAAATAAATATTCTTTGACGTCAAACTAGGCTTGACGATATCAAGGGAAATAAAATCCCAGTTGTGTTTTTAATTTCATAATTAGTGCATTTATGTCTATTTTCCTTTCAATGTAACATCTGTTTGAAAACTAATGGAACAATTTTTTATTATGCGCTTGGGCCTTCGTTTTGCCCTTAATGTAATTTTTGTTCCTTTATTGTATACTGTTGATGACATAGTTCAAATCAAAAATTTGAACTCAAGTTAGTTTAAAATTTAAATTTTGAAAGAAAAAATACTATAATAAAGTTAATAATTTGAACTACAACTTTATAGTATGATTTATGGTTTTGTTTTTCTTAATAAAAAAGGATCATAAATTCTCATGTCCCTTCTTAACTCCTTAAGGGCTTGTTTATTATGGCAAACTAGGACTAAAGTTAGGATAAATGATCATAATCTTGTAGCTGATGGTAAAATTCGACCGGATAACTTATCCTTTGACTAAAAAAATCGCAAACAGGTGATAACTAATTCCACCCAAAACCAGTGGATTTGATAATTTAGAGTTCCATCCCTATATTCTGTCATCGCAAACAGCTCTGACTCAGCCGCTCACTGTCGTCTATTCCTTTGTCTGCTGTCCCACGACAAATCTTGACCTCCAACACCTATTGTGAAGCTCGAAGGTCCTAGTCTTCCTCCGCCAAATCTACGTCGAAGTTATTCTCCCACCACTAGGTGTCACTGGAGGCTGTCGAAGCGGCCCACATTCTAGATCATCGCATGCTGCCCCCAACCTTGGATCTCCTTCGATCTCCACCCCATCCATGGATTTCTTCGCTTGCTGCTTACAAGCTACAATTCTCCATCAATAGCCTCCCCTAGCCTCGTGCGCCACCATTGATCTCATTGATCACAACCTTACAGCCGGCTATAATTGACACCATCTCTCCCATGTGCCCATCTTTGCAAGCCCATGGCCATGGCCTTGGCCAATCAAATGGGTCTCGATGTAACAATGAAAAAGGAGTTTTTTAGGGAAAAAGTGAATATTTCTTTTTCTTCCGAAGCAGATTAAATATATTATTATTAATAAGTAGTTTTTATAAAACTTGAATGAAATTTTATTCAGTTAAATTTATTAATGTCGTATAAATTTAACATTTAATCAAATTATTTTTAATTACTGTATGAATTGCTTTTTTGAGCATCCAATCCGATAATTTACCAAGCACAAGATAGGAATAAGTATAGTCCTATCTAATTCAATTCTAACCTCATAATCGTACCGAAAGCAGCATGCCAAACATGGCCTAGAGGAACCTACCAAGACTACAAGTAAAAAGGCAGGAATTTGGCCCATGCTTTCATTTACTACTATCGAATGAGCTCAAGTCATATTCGTTATGTCCACAAAAAGGCATAGGGTTAGTTTGGCACATGTTTATAGTTTTTGTTTTTAAATATAATTTTAAAGTTAACATACGTAATATTTAGACATTAAAATGCAAAAAACATATATAATTATATTTTGATTACTTTATATATTTTTAGAAAAATAAATTAATCTATTAAAGGAGATTAATTATATGTCCATGTAAAAAAATGCCTCCAAAAAAAGCATAATGATATTAAAAAAGTTACCTTAAAAATTTATTCTAAACTTATTGTATTGATGTCAATTTAATTTGTTATGGAAAAAAAAATTAGAAAGATTGGAATTTATGTACTATTATTGAGGTTAGTTTAATAATTTTAATTTATGACTATAGAAACTACTGTAAAAAAGCAATCGTTGACCCGCTTCTCAACTTCTCTTCTTGTACAGCAGTTTTTAAGAGCAACTTTATCAAAATTGCTTTACGAATCACTATATTGCTGCAGGTTGTTATAGAAGTTAAAAACAACCTCTAAAAGCAATGCAAACAAGCCCATAATTATAGATTCATTGCGGATGAGGAGAATCGATTCTTAGGTAATAAGAGTGAGAGCCTAGATAGATCATCCTCTTATAATCACCATACCACCATAACATGTTGTGATTTGTTTTATGATTTGAGGCATGTTCCCAAACCCATTTTTTGAAACCTTTCGTGATTTGTCTCCTTTCATCATTCAAAATTAAAAAAAAAAAAAAGCATCTCTTCAATATAACATCCCCATTGAAAGCAAAACTTAGTTTGATTTCAATTATGACTAATTACATTTTTTTTTTTTAAACCAACATAATTAATTGGAAACTGATGATGAGTTCCACATGTAATGCCCCTATGAAGGGCTTAGTAGTATTAAATAAATATGAATAAATTTAATTATAGTACTATTTCAAATAAAAAAAACATTGCCCATGGATATTTGAAATAAATAGAAAATAAGAATAAGCTTTAAATAATAAACCATAGTTTTAGTGTAGCACCAAATATTGAAATACAGTCATCATCATCATAGCACAATTTTTAGATAACATATAACTCGACATAGTCACTACATCAGTTTAATAGGTCTTACATGTTTTTGAACGAGTTACAATAAAACTAAGATCTTCTAACATGAGACCAGTAGTATTATCGCCTACTCATCATCAGACAAGTTACACTGAATTGCACCTGAGAGATATCAATATAATAAGGATGAGCATCGACATGCCCATTAGGGAAAATCATTACTTACCCTTATGTTTTTATCATTGTCACATTAAAACCTGCATGGTTAGTTGGTTTCTCAATCATTATTTATCTTATGAGATTCATTATGATCATGTTCCATGGAAATCTTACATTAATCATTATCGAGTTTTATATATATACATATGTACAAATATTATAGTTCATCAATGTTCCTAGGTATCTACGTTTCAATAAAGTATTCATCACTCAACTCATCGAAACCCAAATGGGCACGCTTTTTCACTCTTCAATTATTCCAAGATTGTTAGGTGAGGGGACATCAAGCCCTAGATCTTCACCAAGTCGATTCTTGTATAGTGCGTTCTAGGACTTTCGACCTAAGGGAGCGTCATCACCGCCCTTTATTTTACCTTTTAGGATATTCATGTCTAAGGATGTAACTGCCACCCTTTTCACGTCATATCATTCCTTTATAATCAATCATTATGTAGAAAGTTAGTTTTCCTAACCATACTTCTCAATTTATAACAACACATGTCAAATTAATTTATTTCTTGCTGTATAATATAAGACGAGTTCATTTCATTGTCTCAGTTTTTAAAGGTGTTTAGAGTTTCAAAACATTGTATAAACATTTGCAAACATCAAAAGCACATTTCTTACAATTTTCATATCAAAATGCAACTTAAAACCAAAATTAAGGTTTTAGAAATCTAACCTTAAAACTTAGCTCAAAAGTGTGGTTTGATCTTGAAAACGTCTAAGACTCCTCAATCTTTGAGTTTGTAAGAAGTTGTTTGTAAGTTTTTGTGAAAGGATATCTAGAGTCTCCATGAAAGAAAAGAAAAGAGAGAAAGAGGGAGACATGAGAGAGGAAGAGAGAAGGAAGTTGAATAAAAAAAGAAGAAATAATTGAGGAGATAGGGCAAGAGAGGAGCAGGTAACCCCCTGTCTCCTTCGGAGACTTTGCCAAAAAAATGCCAAGGTGGCATTTTCATAATTAAATAGAACTAAAAAAGCATCTTGGTAAATTCTAGATACAACAAAATTCTTAAATTGTCACATTTTCACATTAAATTTTACAAAATCATATCCGTTAAAATAACCGGTGTTACAACTCTCCTTTCCTTTAAGAAATTTCTTCCTTGAAATTTTCATACAACTATATATGTCATTAAAACAAATGTGGGTATTTCTCTCTCATTTCTGATTCAAGTTCCCAAGTAGCTTCCTCAATATCATGATGTTGCCACATCACTTTCACTAGTAAAATTTCACGACGACATAAAATTTTTACTTCACAATCCAATATCTAAACTGGAGCTTCCTCATAGGTTGTGTCTTCTTAGATCGAGACATCTATCCACATGATGACATGTGACAGATCTGGTTCATATTTCCTTAGCATCAACACGTGGAATAGAGTAGGCTGGCATTCCAATTCGTTTTACAATCTTGAACGGTCCAATATACTTTGGTGCTCACTTTCCTATAACACCACACTAGTACAAAATGTAGATTCCACGACGGTTCAAAAACCGTCATGGAATAAGATCAACTTTTCACGACGGTTTTTTACCGTCATGTAATAGAATAATTGGCGCGTGGAAGTGTAATTTTCCACGACGGTTTTGGTGAAAAATCATCGTGGAAGCTCAACCTTCCACGACGGTTTTCATCAAAACCGTCGTGGAAGGCTCATCTTCCACGACGGTTTTTCACCAAAACCGTCATGAAAGCCTAGCCTTCCACGACGGTTTTTGTGGAGAACCGTCGTGAAAATTTGGTATTTTCTAAAAAAAAAAAATTCTCCTGCAATTTCAATTTCCTACAGGATGGCCAATCCCGTATGTTATCCATTACATCAAGGCCCTAATTACATACAATAATTGTTCTATAATCAAATATTAATTTGTATTTACAAGATCATTTTACACTTGAGCTATTTTGAGCACTTTGTTAATCTACTATGACGTGTACCTATCTAAAAAGCACAAACCTATTTACGAATTGTACCCACTCTAATCTAACTTCATGTATATTTGTATGTATATAAACTTCTTTTTTTCCTAAGGCTTGTATACCACTTGTAATTATATCCCGAATAAAACGTAGAATAAAAAAACCACATTCTATGTTTCCTTGTTGTCTTGGGCACTTACGTTTAGAATATAACGTTCCGTTTGGTCGGTTTGTGACACTAGTTCCTGCTTGAAGCTTTCAATCGTTAAGCACCCTAATAATGTATATCATGTTTAAATAATAAATAAATTAATAGACGATACAATTATGTGAGATTAAAAAACACTTAATTTTGTAAGACAATATTAATACTTACAATCTTGTGACTGATACGAAATCGTCACGTGGTGGGTGTCCGAGGGGGTCAAACCAATATATTTGGTCCTCCCATGGCGAAATAAGTCCTCATATCCAATGTTGTCCAATGTTGTATGGCAGGAAGAATAATTTCCCCCTCGGTGCTTCAGCTAATAGGTGGAGGAGTGATGTGGCACGCTCTCTATGATCACTCTGCAGGTCTCTTACTGCACTTGAAACAATAGCCAGAGATATGAAGCCAAAATTATGCGCCATGCCTTGAAGTTCACAAGATTCTGGCAAAAAACTACAATAAAAAATATTACAGTGAATTATTTTAAAACACCTTACAACTCTACGTATATATTTAAAATACTTAAATAAGGCTGGAGTTATCACCTGAGGTATACGAGGATACAGTTTGCCCCGATTTCTTCGAAGCTGATGAAGTCATAAACGTCTTCATACCCCACAAAGATAGGGAAATCATTGCCAGTGACATTTACCGGTATCGGGCATTGAATGGTCGACCCATTGCGCATGAAAGAATATGTGTATAGAGCTAACTGCATAAACTCTTGTGGTACTGAAGCGAAGTTAAATGCACGCATCTGCTCATTAGCAACGGTTTGTCCTTGGCGTTGTTGAACCTCAGGTTGTAATTCTCTTACTTTTGGAAAGCTTTTCTTTTTTTGCCGTTTCTTTCCGCTTAGATCTTTGGGAACATGGCTAGGTGCTCGACTCATCTTTGTCAATGTGATGACTTCAACTAATATCTTCGGCCATGCGACAAAGCTTCCTGCTGCTTCACCCACAGTTGTTGCCTCAAGTGTTGGAACAGGCAATTCAACTATTCTAACTCTGATGGTAGTGATGCTAACACGCACGTTCTCTTTCTCTAGTAGTCGTCCATGAATTGTATCAGTTGGAAGGCTCTCCATCCACACCTTTCCAAGTACAACAAGTGTACACCCACCATTAACTCTATCCTCAACAAAGAGCCCACGTTGTTCGGGCCCTTGAGGAGGAGGTGACAATTGGACTTCTAGGACTTCTTGAGCTTCTGGAGCTCCTGGAGCTTCTGCATCTTCTGCTACAGTATTGGGAGGGTTACAACTAGCTTTGAAGCTGTTGCGTTGTGAGATGCTATCATCCGTCGACTTAGCACGTCCTTGGGAAATGAGCTCAGTCACAAGACTTTGAAGTTCTGCAATCTCCATTTGCATCTTCGACATTTGAGAATTCAATTTTGACGATCCTGGTTTGAGGTCGAAGTATTGAAACTGCTTCACAAACTTTGATTGACCGCGAACACGTCCAGAATGTTTCTGTTTTCCTAGTGCCCTTGTCAAATTGTCATCATTACCAACCGATTGGAAGCTCCCTTGACTTTGTTGCGTTGTGTATTCATCTTGTACAAGAACAATGCAACCATGTTATTCAAGAAACCCTTCATCCGCATGTAGTAAAATAGAAGATTAATTGTTTGTGTTTAGTAGACCTACAATCAAGTTCAAAATCTCTGCTACTTTTGGATTTTTAAACTGGCCATCGGGACCTTGACATGATTTTACCCACAACTCCTTCCATGTAGGTTGCACGCGTGTCTTTAAAAACTGTGGTACGCTATGTTAGTAACATAGTAATGTAACAATATTGAAGCAATATAGTTTGAGTTAATAAGTAACGTACCATGGATTGCTCAAGCTCTCTATATCCCACTCGGCCAACCATCGAGCAATATTCAATTTCTGCTCTTATTTTTCTTGCATTTGATGATAGCAGTTGGAAATCACTGGATCGTCGATACCTCACAAAAGCTTCCCAATCTTCATCGTTTATGGAGGGGTAGTAGTGTGCTACCGTAGGAGGCCGTTTATATATATTTACATCTTCCTCCAGAATGGAAATGTATGGCTGTACGAAGGTAACATAGAGGTCAGATCTGAACCCTTTTGCTAATTCACCGCAAACCTTTAAAGCCCTTTTCCTATGCCAATCCTCAACTGTGAAAGCTTCGTATATCTCTCTCCAAATCACATCTTTTACTTTATCTAAATCCTTAGACCTCCAATATTTTGTCCATATTGGAACATGCTCTCGACTAAGGACTCCGATCCAACTGCTTAATTCATGACCGGGTGCGCCTTCCGGTTGGCCTTTCGAATCAAAAGTCACTTCAATTCTTAAACCTTTCTTCCTCATCCGATGAATTTTTGTCATTATTGTTGCCCTTCGGTCAAAGTCTACTTTTGGATCAAATTCTGTTCGCATTCGTGGCTTACTATGATGTTTTCCCTTGCTATATTGCGTTGCAGATGAAGTGTAGCCTTCGTACTCCTTCTCGTGCTGGTCATTATCGAATTCGTGAGACATTGTACCTATGCAACGTACTCAAAAAATAACATATACATAGTAATATTAATTACAAACTACACATATTCACATTGTACTAATATCATGAATTGCACAATGTCACATAATTTTCCTTTAATAGACATATTGACATATTCACCACGAATTGCACAATTACTTTCCATCTTCACATGTTCAGAAGCTTATATCTACATAACTTTATGTTATAAAATCTTAACAGATTCACAATTACACAATTTTAACGACACTTTTCACATATTCATACAATTGCACATAATTACACATAAGCAGAAGTTTACACATATTCACAATTCAATATATAATTTCACAAATTGTACATGTTCACATAATTTCACATGTGAGATATATTGACATATTAACGAGGGGGTGAGGCGGGGGGCTGGGTGGGGCCGCGGGGGGG
>CAMOHE010042646.1:3358-80850 GCA_946598075.1 Artocarpus hirsutus | reverse complement strand
ACAACGAAGAACTTGTGCCTAAGAGGAGAATATGAAATGTATGCAACAAAATAATAATAAGTGCTTTACACGGGGAATGCGTAATTGAACTAGGATACGTTTGGAATCCTTTGGTTTTACTAATTATTTAAAAAAAGGGTTTGGAGATCATGTTTTTGTTTTTCGTATCTTAACAGAGGGTTTAGGAAGGAAGTTTAAACAGTGAGTTAGAATCAAAATACTGTATTTATTTTACATTTTAGTATACAAGAGTTTAACACTGTAATGATTGGAGTTAATGTGTTAGAGCATGAATGCCAAAGGAGCATGAGGCTTCCTCGATTAATTTTAAAATAAATAAATAAATAAATACAAATAAAAACGATAATTTTCTCTTGTTTTTGTTTTTTCCTTTTGTTTAACACAAAAAAATGCTTGGTAACAAGCATTGTTTTGTTTTTACAAAACAATCCAAAATAGTCATCTGTTTTGCCTAAATACTACTTTGTCTCTTTTATTATGCAAAATACAAATGCCCAAAACATCACATGCATTTATAAAATCATATTTAATATACCCCTCAAAAATTAAATTTTTTAAAAATTTTAAGATCATCTTACTCAATTTGTATTCAATGTTATTTTGAGCATAACTTAAATAAACAAAGAAAAAAAAAACCAAATTAATATGTTCAAATAAATATTTTAATTAAGTAAATACTTCAATTATTTTTAGACTTTTTAATTTTTTAAAATTGATTTTATCCAGCATTTCAATTTAATAATGTTTTTCAATTGTATTTAGTAAAGGGATGGTAGGTAAACTTGGTTTTTAAAAACTTTAATTGCTTCATGGAGTATTTTGAGTATGATTTTGAAAAAAAAAAAAGTGTGTTTTGGGCCATTTTATGATCACAGGGAAAAAATGGTATTCAAGCAAAACACAATAAGTGTTTTGGGACAGAGTCAGAAAAATCAGTCAAGATGAGCTAAACGTCATGAAAAATTACATGATGAAGGTTAGCACCTTAAGAGGACAGAGTATAATTTCAAAGGGCCAAATACAACATTTAGAGGTGTGGACTATTACATTTAAAAATTTTATATACAATATTGAAAAAAAAAGTTTAGGAAGGTGGTCGCCCACCTATGTTCATATGTAGCTCCGTCCTCAGTATAAGAGTAAAGACATGTTCAAGGCAGAAAGTCATAGTAAGAATTTTTCAAGTTCTTTATATCATCATGATTGCAAATTTGCCCCTTTTGGTTATGTTTTGAGAATTTTTAAAAATGTTTTTACACGTTTTTTGAGATAAAAATTTTAAAAACATTTTCAGCATAATTTTTAAAAAATTCTTATTTTTTAAATAAAACTATTTTTATCTATTTTAAAAATACTACAAGAAAGGGACATATGTTTTTAAAATTCTTTTATGACATTTTGAAGTCATGTTTAATTATAAACAACAGTTATGATTATTATAACAATTAGCACTACAGACTCAAAAGAATTTTAGTATGTGAAAATTTTTTTCAGTCTCATAAACTTTTTCTTTCACTGCCAACAATCACAATATACCCACACTCTACCCAAACTTTTCGCTAACTCACACTTTCACCGTTCTATTCTCAATTAAGAAATAAGGAATGCCCCTTATGGACAGTTTTTACTTAAAAAATGCCATCGTTTTTTCCACTTTTCAAAACTATCTATTTTCTAATTAATTTTTTAATTTGATTCATTATTTGATATTTTTAACTTTATTTAAACAAATCCTAACACTTTTGTCCCTTCTCTCTCTCTCTGATACTCTTTTTCGATCTTTCTTCACTATCTCTCTCCTCTCAGATCTCTCTCCCTTTCTAATCTCTCTCCACTTTCTCTCGCTCTCAAATCCGTTAGAGATTTGTGGCAAGTACGAGGAGGTTCACCATATTCGAATCGATACAAAGAAGGACACTTGCAGTACGGCCTTCGTCATGTACGAGGATACAAAATCTTTGAGGTCTCGAAGATGGAGACTTCGAGCTTTGCGCCTCCTCCATTAGATCTCGGCAATTGCAAGTCGTCGTATCGTCACCATTGAAGTTCATTGATCGTAGCACCGACAAGAGCTTTGAGGTCTTGACAATGGCGACTTTGAGCTTTGCGCCTCCTTCATTAGATCTTGGCAGTCGCGAGTTGTCTACGTCAGAGTTCATCGACCTAAGCGCCAACAAGATTTACGAGGAATGTATTTTTAATAATACTTGCCTTTCAGTTTGTTTATTGGAATTTCTTTTTTTTTGTTTTTTGTTTTGCTTCATGTGGCATTTTGAGCTTTTGATTTCTGAGATGATTGCAAAACGATGATGAACAAGTGTCAAAAAGGAAGAAACAGTGAAGAAAAGGCTGGCTTCTTGAGTATTATTCTTCTCTTCTCTGCTTTAACTTACTAACCAAATTGCATTCTTTTTTAACTAACCAAATTGCATATGATTTTTTTTTTCCACATATGATTTGATTTTGTGCTTCAATTTTGTGAATATTGGTTCATTTGAATCCCGACCCCGGTGTTCCTTGTTATTTGTTGATTTGGTGCCTTTTGTTTGGATCGTTCAGACTTGAAATCGGTGCTGAGAAAGAAAAGAAGACATTGTTATTTTGTTCTATACAGTTTAGAGATATGTTCTTGGCAGTAATATTAACACTATAGTTTGAATAGATATTGCTCTAAAAAAATGTAAATATCTTCAAATTATTTGTTTGACGTTATCGTTGTAAATTTATTATTGTAATTTTTGTATTTGGATCTATGTTTTTGTTAAGAAAAGCCATGCAAGTAATCAATTTTATGTGGTTTTAATCTAAAAAGATAATTGGTGGATTTGGCAGGTTCCACGACTAGTTCCGACAAGTTTCATGATTTAGAACCTGGCGGTTTCTACGATGAAATCTGGTGGGTTCCATGTTAAAAACCTAGTAGGTTCCAGTGAGTCCAGCGAGTTTTCTGTTAGAACTTGGCGGTTTTCGGCCAGTTTTGAGATGGGTTTTGGTGAGTTCAGAACAAGTTCTATAATGGAACCTGATGAGTTTCGGGATGAAACTAGTGGGTTTTAGGAGAGAACCTATCCTGGAATCTAGCAGGTTATGCTTCAACATCCTGTATGATGGAGTGAGAATAGAGGGTGACTTAAATTTTTAATAAATCACTTAGGTCTAATAAATTTATAGTTTTAAAAATTGATTTGTTAGAGGATATTTTTAATAAGATGAGACATTAGAGGACATTATTGTAAGTTGCTCTTCTTAATTTGAATTGAACTAGAGAAGCCAATGTTTGAAGTGATTCTAACTAAAGTGACTTGAAATCAAGGCCTTGGCTCCTCTTACAGGCTTAAGTAACCCACCTTTCTTTCCTAATTAACTTAGGACTATTTACTCTTTTTATATTTTGTCAACACTTAACAATATAATAGCACGTTTGGCAAGTCGGTTCGAACCATGGTCTGGACCATTTTTTTAGTTATAAACAGTGTAAAGCTCTCACATGTTACAGTAACAATACAAAAAAATCGCTACAATATAAAACTTTTATATGTTATAATGAAAAAAGTTCTAACCACCCTGTCAAACACTCTACAGTATTTTAGAACATTGGTTTAAATTATTAACTTGAACTAAATTTGGTTAAAACCATTATAGTATGTGTGAGCTTATTTACTTTTTTATGACACTATAGCATGCAAGTACAAAATTTTTACTTTAATGTGTTTTGGGAATTTTAATAATTAGACAAACAACGGTGATATTTAGACAAAAACATAAATAGTGTTTTGGATATTTTTTCATAATTCATTATTTAACATTGTATCAATACTTGTCACGCTTCGGAGTACGAGAGGTGACATAGTAGGTTAATTAAGTTAATTAAATAGAAATTTAAAATTTGACATAGGTTAAAGAGGTTAATTATTTACAAAAAACGTGATAATTTAAAATTCTTTTAAAGCCAATAATAATATTAATCAATCCAAATGAATAAAAGTAACAAAGGGATTATTAGAAAAGATAAAATAAAATAGAGAAAAAGGAGAAGGACGAGTTGGGTCCCACTGGCCCACAACTTGTGTACATACATGATACTAATAATATTTAATTACAACTGCAGTCCAAAGTAAAAGATAAAGTTAAAGTTATATATGTCTTGAATTATTTGTACTATAAACTACCCAAATCTTCTACTAGTAGCAAGTCCGATCAACAGACTCTCCTCCAATCTTGAGCTGAAATCCACTTAGAGGAGAAAGATTTAAAACAAATAAAATGTGACCGAAAGGCTTAGTAGGACTATAAATTAAAAAAAAATATTTTTTAAGAAAAACTTAATTATTCGAGAAACTATATAGAAAATAAATTGAATTAAATGAACAAATAAAATTCGATAAAATCTTTTTTACCAAAATCGTTTATGGGTCATCCAGAAAGATATCATTTTCTTTTCTTGGACAAACCATATATATATATCACCACCGTAGTGGCTCAGCTAAGTTTCGGGACCTGCCCCCAAGGTCGCATTCTACACGACCCGATCTCTGATATGGTATCATGCCCTTAAATATATTTATATATATCTTTATTAAAATCTCTTTTTACCAAATATAATCATTTACATTCAGTATGAGATTTATTATGAAAATCACCTCAATTCTATCATTTATAAAATCAGTCAATAAAAAACCTTTTTCAACCAATCATTGAAAACATTTTTATTAAAAATTCATTCGAGGCCAAAACATTTAAATTGGCTGCCAAGGAAGGGGTAGAAGTCCTACCTCAATACTCGTGCTGATGTCCTACACCATAGTCTCGGTTTGCTACACGTTAGCTTCGCGGAACCACGAACAACCTTAAATGTACAACAACTAAGTCTATTAGTATCTAGCTCGAGATATCCTATGTTACTAAACTGTCTCATGGTGTCTTAGTATGCCATTCAAGTTTGTAAAATCATATTGTATCGTTAAAATCTCAATAGGGGTTCAAAACAATAAAAATGGATGAAAAATCACAAAATTTCACCATGCCCGGTTGGCCTACCGGTCGCCCTAGTTCGGTCGACCGAATTGCCGGAATACCAGGTCTGGTCAGCCGAACTTTTCCAAGTTCAACCTGCCGGTCGTATAAATCTGGCCTGCTAAACTATAAAATTTCAGAATTTTTCAAGCACAGGTTCTTGACCTCCCGAGCCCAAATCTTCAATTTCAATCCGTTTTCTCAAATCCTAGGCTTGGGTAATGATCATAATTGATAAAAAACATAGTAGATTACTTTTTAATGCATTAAAACAAGATTTAAACAAAAATTTTGAAAAATCCAGAAAATGAAGAAAAAATAGAGAAAAATGAAAAATCTTGATTCAAATCCGTTTTTCTTCAATCAAAGCTTATATTTTAGCTATTCTAAGTTCTTCTAACCTAAATTGATGGTTTTCTAAACCTAGAAAAGCTTAAATTTTAAAATACAAGAAAAATTAAAAAATTGAAAAAAGTTTTAAAAAATTTAAAAACTAACATTGAATTAAGTTTTGAATCGTGTTTTTGGTCGTCCAATCGAGTTTTCGAGCTTCCAATCTACTAAGTATCGAGGCTTGGGCTTGATTTTTGAAGCAAAATTTGAGAGAAAGAGAGAGAGGAAGAGAGAGACCGTGAAAGGGAAAGAGAGAGACGAGAGAACAAGGGAGAGTGAGCGTGAGAGAGTGAGGAAGAGGAAGAGAAGAGGAAAATAAATAGAGAGAGAAGAGACTGTTGGCTGGATAAAACTATGTGAGGTAGCACATTGATTTCTAATAGGACATATTTGATGTTTGATAAATTGTTTTGTTTCAAAATTTCAAATAACAATTAAAAATAATTAAGAGTAATTAAAAATCATTAAAAGAAAAAAATAACATTAATTTAAAATTTTTATAAAATGATCAAATTAAGTTTAAAATATTCATTATGACACACTAATCCACCATTTTATACATTAATAATATTTAATTAATTTCAAGGCATTACAATACTATTACGAATCGTGCCCTGCGGTTAAAAGTGAATCTGTTAAAAAAAAGAAAATAAAAGAAAATCAAGTTAAGGATTCTTTACTTCCTTCGTATCAAACCTTCTTTATGATATTCGTACTGTAAGTGGTACTAAAACTCTATACTTTTCTAATGTTGCATGCTTTGTCTCGCACTGATTGTTTCTCGCTTTTTCAATCAACGGACATTATGTATAATACACGTTTATGTAAATCTTGTTTTCTAATCTTGTTTTGTCTGTACACATTTTTAATGCATGGGTGTGTTCTTGTTTCTTTATTATTCTTCTTCTCATAGACATATAATGGCATTAAGTTGACAAGTCTACCATGGAGTTTGGGCCGGTAGGCTAATGCGGCACAAATACAAATTCTAACACTCTCCCACAGGCCTAAAATGTCAAGGCCAATGGATCACGGTCTAAATCTATTGTCGCTTATAAAATCTAACACCACTACAATCTTCAAAAAATGTAATTACAAGTTTGTTGTTTTAATTTAGGACATGTTTACTTTGTATCGAAAGGAGAGGAAAAGTAAAGAGTGATTCTTTTCTTTTTAAATAATATGTTTATTTACAAAATTGTAGGTCCCACACTATATAGAGAATAAGAAAATGGAATAACAATCCTCTCGTATTCTTTAATATTGATCCCCTTTTAAAGAGAATGAATACTATATTTACTTAGATGTCTAAATTTAAATCATATTAATTAATATCTATTAGTTATGTAAACAAGATGTTTTAGTAATTATCTTGAAAAAGATTCTCATTTCTAAGTAATTAAACACTACAGAGGGAATAAAATTGTTTCCTATCACCCAAATCAAATAAGCAAGTAAATACTAGAAAGAGAATGAATAATGCTCACTCCTAATACTCTATCCTTACTTCCAATCCTATTACCTTTTCTTTTGTATTCCTGTAAAGGTTTGGTAAAGACATCTTTAATGTTTTCGGTAGCATTTGTTGAATGACGTGATCAACCCTTGCTGGATTTCTTTCGCCTCTTGCACGAGTTGTTGTAGCTTTATTGGATTGGAAAATAGTAATTGTTTCTTTCTTCCTCTTTTTTTTTTCTTTTTTTTTTTCTTTTTTAGATTAACTACTATGGAGACTCCAATCCCAGGTGGATAACAATTTCGTTGTACTTTTCAAGTGAATACGACCATACACATATATAACATATATATTATTTTACTTGAATTAGTGTGGCTCTACTATTTCAAGTTGGACCTTGAAACAAGACTACAAGGTTGTAGAGTTCATTCGGAAAACATGTTGAAATTTAAATACTGTAACATGTGAGAGTTTTATACTGTAACAAACTTTTGCTTTTTATTGTAACATGTGAAAAATTTACAATGTAATAGTTAAAACTTATTATTTTTAACATGTTTTTCACACGAACTCGTAAATATGGACTGTGGCTCAAGTCGTAGATCTGAGAATTTTACCACCTTCGGTGCAAAAGGGAGCAGAACAACCTATTCCTCCAATATGAAGTTTTGATACAAACAATGCTAACTCAAGTTCAAACATAGCAGGCTTGGGTTCAAACAATCAGGAGCATGTAACATAACTATTGGTGCTCTTAGTCACGTCTTAGTAGTAAAAATCTATACTCCAAACTCAAGTCAATATTATACTCTTTAAAAAAAGTCGAACCTATAGGTATACAGTTACACTTTACTGAGAGAAAACCCCATCGCTTCTTAAAACTTCCATCATACATCGAAATATGCATGGAACGACATTGTTAGTTTTCCATGGGACTCAAAATGCTTCCTAATGAACTTTCAACTCAACAATAGTCCTACAGGTGATTACGTTTAAAATTAAAAAATAAAACAGATTTTTAGTAGCCATTAAAAAAAAACCTCAGTTAAGAAAGTCTCCATCTATCTTCTTTGTTAGATAATTTTCCATACATTCTCACCTCAATTATGAAAATACATAGACAAATGTTCCATAAATTAAAAAAGTTTATGTAATTTACCCTTTAGAATTATTAAACTGCAAGCTCAATGTATAATCTTGCCAAATTTAAAGTTCAGCAAAAAAGCTTCCTGCTATTCCATTATTATTATTTTTTTAATACAATATTGGTTCTTCCTAGATCTCTCAAACTCACCTTGTTCTTACCAATTAGTCTTGGTATTAATTGGCTCAATACCATTGATTTCACACCATATCTATTTACATTTCATGTTTATGCGCTCTTCAAAATATTTATATGAAATGAAAGAGTAAAAATGCAAAGGAATTAATGATAGCTCTACTAGGGTTTGACTATTTAGATGGTTCCTTATAAGAGAGTGCCGCCGTCCCCTCTCCTTTTGGGTCCAACGGCTGGTGCTTCCTCCGCGATGGCTGCTGAGTCTCAGACACATGAGAGGAGGAGGCAGGAAGATTTAGGGGTGGGAATAGAGGGGAACGGAGATGGCAAGAGATTGGCTTACTGCAGCAGCCGATTGGAGGTAGAGCCAGCAGCATTTTGTGCCAACGAGGCTAGGAGGAGCTAGTTGGGGAGGAACCCAATGAGATCAAAGCGCCAGATGGCCAGGAGCAATGTTGGACGACTGGCCTCAGCTACGATTGGGGAAACCAAGTGGAAGGAATAGTCAGACGGTGGTAGGAAGAATTGGTCGGCGTCTCTAAGCCTCTGAGGAGCAGAAAAGGCTCCGACGAGAGGAGGAAAGGGCCGGAGGAGGCACAGGTTCGACAGGAGCATGAGAAAAGGGGTGTGGCAAGTCAGGTCTACGAACGAAAGTGAGTTCCGGGCCTCCTTGCCTTGCTACACCGAGTTTGAGCCAGACCTGAAGACATGGACGGCCAGAGGGAGAAATCGCTAGCAATCGAAGCTATTCACAACTAGCTGGAGATGGAAAAGACAGCAACGGTAGTAGCAGAAGTCGACTTTTTGTCAAAGTTTTACCTCTATGTTTTTATGTTTATTTGTATTTTAGTTTTGGTACTGTTATGTTTTGCGTAATAATGGAGGAGGACTCTTCTCCTCCAACTTTCGTTATGCCTTTTTTGTCTGCTAAAGACAAAAGATGTCTAGAAGTTGGAATGAACTTTAGTCTAAACCTGGTTATGTGTACTCTCGTTGAAAAGGGTTTGGCTTTGGTCATCGAGTCTCTCCCGTTATTGATGTGTGTTATAGAAATAAGCTTTGGGCAAGCTCTTTTGTTTGTATCGAGCAAGCTTTTCTCTTTCGGGTCTCGATACCTATTTTCAGTTCTTGTCCTAAGGGGTTGAAGTCTTCTAGCCTGGGTAGTCTTCTGAGTCTGATTATATATTAGTTTTAATGAAAATTACCCTATTAAAAAAATATTCATATGAGATTTAACAATAGAAGCACTACAATAATTATACTTATAATGATTATCTCTCAGGTTGGAGAATGGAGCAGGGAGTAAGAGAGTCAATTGCATGCTTGCTTGCTCTTTTTTATTGTGGACTCAGGAGTGGGATTAGTTACACAAATCAAGGATTGAGCAATGAGATTGAAAATCCCATATCCATGGATTGGGCTTCCAATCTTAGCATTTTTTTGAAGGGTGAGTCTATTAATACCCCTTATTTTACTTTCACACACCTCTATTTGATAAGATTTATTTACTACTGTATTATCTACTAATATATTACTCTTAAGGACAAAAATATTTTAGAAAAATACTCGTTACACACCATGTCTTAAAAATATATATATGTTCCCTTACAAACAAGTAGTGTATAATTTTTTTTAAATGAATAAAGATAGCTTCCAACATGAAAGAGACTCCTATAAAAAAATATATATTTTTTTTTCTTTTCAAGATTCTTATACATACTAAAATTATTATGTATATCATTGTCAATTGTCTGATTCATAAATAACTACAATTTATGTACTCTAGTAAAAGGAATCACACTTTCATTTGATATAATGAACATGACATAAAAATGAAAAGAACTACTTTTCTTTTCTTATTTTTAAGTAAACGAAATACAATTTGCTCTGTTCATATATAAACTCTTACAATTTTACTATTGATTATTGTTTCCTAAAATTCAATGTTTAGTTTAATAAAAAGGAAAAAAATTATATTGAGGAAAAACTATAGCTTACTTTACAAACTGAAAAAGAAAAATGTTTAAAAAAATTGCAAGTTTATTTGGTGGATATGTGAAAAAAAAAAACCAATAATACTATTTTGGTGTAAGTTTTTTTTTTTTTTTTTGTATTTTTTTTGTATTTTAAGAGGGGTGTCAGGAGTAGCATGAGTGGTGGTTGAAAAAATAATGTATAAAAAGTAAAATAAAGGGTGTCAATAGAGGCACCCTTATTTGAATCATTATCTAATAAAATTAGATTATAAAGTAGGGATAATTATAACCTATAACTGTTATTGTTTACCTAATATTACAACATTAACCTAATTATTATCAACTTAATTACAATAAAATATGTAATTTTTTTTGGAAATACTACTAATATATTTTAATTTTTTTAAATTATTTTATTCAAATTTATTCTTTTTAATTTATATTTATCTTTTAATTTGTATTGTTATTTTAACATTAACACAATGTGAACACTTCACTTTTTAAAATTAAAAATATACAACTTATTAGGTTAAAGTAAACAAATGAATGAGATTTGAAGTGACTATAGTTCCAAATCTAAGAAGTAATAGGCGTGTTTATTGGTTGGTTTTTGTTGGTTTTGATCGATTAGTTTCCGATTGACGACGGCCGGTTTTGAGAAAACAAAACCGAGAGTTGATTGGTTTTTGATTAGAGTAACCAATCAGAATATTAAAAGTAACCCAATATTAGAAGAGCAATAACATGGTCTTTATTTACTCTAAATTTAATATATTAAAGAAGTTTAAAACGTCATTACGAGAACAATAATGTTTGAGTTAAATAATTTAACAATGAATTATTTAAATTTAAAAGTTTTACTTTTTATTCATATATTAATATATATATGAATAATTTTTGAAAGGGTCAGTCCGCCGACTTTTTGTATGTGGTTTGTTCTGAGGGACTCGGTCGGTTTTTTTATTTACACTGATTTTGTAGGGTTTCTCAATCGGTTTTTGGTTTTTTGAATCCTGAACAAGTAAAAAATAAAAAATAAAAAAAAAACAACTTATTCTAACATCCTCTGATTGTGCATTGTGCCTGAGTAAATACACCCTATTCCTTTGCATAAAATCTGTACAAAGTTTCCACACAAAAAGCGACGTGCCCTCAAACTCATGCCTATTTAACTTTTTGACAAAGGAAGAGAACAAAAAAAAAAAAAAAAAAAAGATAAAAAGTAGAAGAATCAGAATTCCAAACTCGCCCTCTTTTTATTGTTATTGCGCTATGGACCGAAGTAATCGTTATCTATTCTATCATAAATTATAAGCTTCCTTCAGCCATTGAATAATATTAAAAAAATATATAAAAAATATCTTTTTGTTGTTCTCATAATAGATATAAAAAAGGACATTTAAAAAAAATATCTTTTTTTTTTTCGTTTAATCCATTGATAACTAGAGTTTTCTTGAACATGGCCTCCTATTTCATGAAATGACACTATAACTCAGTTTAATCGAGTACTATAATGCCCCTTGAACTAATTATCAATTTAAAATTGTTTCTATTTTTTTTCTTTTTTAAATATTTATTGTGCAATTAAGTCTATGTCAAAATTCAGTCATGCCACATTTTTTTTTTTTTATGTTTTTCCTCTAATCTATTAACTCAGTTTAATAGAATACTATAATACCTCTCGAATTAATTATTAGCTTAAAATTTTCTCTTTCTTTTTTCTTTTTTTTAATATTAATCGTGCAATTGAGCCTACGCTAAAATTCAGCATGCTACCTGTTTTTTTCTTTTTTTCTAATCTATTAACACAGTTTAGTAGAATACTATAATACCCCTCGAACGAATTATTAGTTTAAAATTTTCTCTCTCTTTTTTCTTTTTTAAATATTAATCATGCAATTAATTCTATGCTAAAATTCAGCATGCCCAAGTGGTTTTTTTTTCCTATTTTTCTCTAATCTATGTTATGTTTCTTTTAATTAATGGATGATATTGCACTTATGTTTTCAAAAGAGGGGTTTTAATTACTTGACTTATAACATAATTAACACATTTATATAATTAATTTTAAACCAATTGTTTGTGTATTTAAGATCTTGAAAATCTGCCTCTTATAAACTCTTAGCAGAAAATCAATAGATCTAAACTCAAATCAATGTTACACTCGTATAACAAGCTTCTTTTTTTATTTTTTGTCTAGAAGAATCTTATAAGAAGCTTGTTTTGTTTTGTTGTAGTTTTAGAATAATTGTAGTTTGCTTAATGTCATGGAATTAAATGTGAGAATTAACTTTTACCATTCCTTTAAATTTTAATATTAAACAACACATTATACAACAATTTTTTTTTTTTAATATTGCAAAAAGATTTTGTCATAAGATTTAACCAAGCACGAAGCTCATCTCTTGATGTAAATTCAACATTTCCATGTCGCTATGCTTAGCAAGAATAATTAAAACTAATTTTTTAATTCAAAATACTGTAGTATGTAACAGTTTTACATTATTTCTTAACCAAAAATTTGGTTTTAACTATGCTTGCGAAACACCCTCTAAGTATACCTGATTATAATAGAGTAAAATGCATTGTTGCATCCCGAATTATTCGTTCTTTACATAATACATTTTGAATTTTTAATCTTAGTAAAATGAATCCTGAATTTTAAAATTAATGGCAACTGAGATATAATAGCTAACAAACGTTAAAAAGTATAGACAATTTTAATAACAAAATCACATGTGAGTTTTTTTAAAGGTAGAACCCATCATTTTAAGAAAAGAATTGAAGCTTAACACGTAAAAAAGAGTACTTAACAAAAATAAATAGTTATTGGATTTCAATTGCCAATGATTTTAAAATTGAGGGTATATTGTGCCATGATTGAAAGTTTGTGGTGCATTATACAAAAAATAAATAGTTTAAAATGCAATAATGCAATTTACTTATTATAATATGTTTGGCAATCTTTCAACCAAAAGTTTTAGTTTCTACAATATAAAGTTTCGTATGCTACAATGTTGTAAGTTATAGTGTTAAAGTCTCAAATGCCACATCATTTTTTATTAAGACCGATTCAAATTGCACATTTCCTAACACCATATCAATATTAAGGTTTAAAATTTAAAATTTGAATTCTCTAATTTTCAAGTTCAAAAGAAAAATACATATAAAACAAATTAAAATAAAATACCAAATTAATTTAATTTATTTTAAAATTGTAAAATTACTTATAATTAATTATACGAGTGTTTCAACAAAATAAAAAAAATAAATAGACGAGAGCATATACAGTGCCATAAAATGTAACACAATAAATCAGCCTAAATTTTTTCCCCTCCCCAAATCAAAGACACAAATAATTAAACACCAGTATCAATTGAAAACAATGTTTTGTTTTAGCCCATACATACGCGTCATTCACCAAACCTATCCCCTTAAACACACACAAGAAAATTTATTTTATTTTCATTTATTTTAATCAAAAGTTCGAAAAAAAAAAAGAAGAAAAATACGTGTAATAAAAGGGATGCAATAAGGTACAACCGAGCTCCCAGTGTCGACAAAGCCGGAAATGAAAGAGACCCAAAGAAGCAAGCCAGAAAGTTCACACAAAGGGGAGGGGCAGATTTCGTAATTAATGCAAAATCCAAGGGCAGAAGGAGGAAGTCCCTAATATTTAATTTATAGCGACGAAGAAGTGAAAGCCAGCAGCCAAAAGAGCCATCCAAACAAGAGCCTTTCTTTCTCTCTCCTTAAATCTCCTTCCCCTACACCTCTTATTGTGGTTCTCTCTTTCTCTCTCATCGCTCTTTCTCTCTCCTCTGTGTCTGCGTTCCTCTTCTCACACACAATCTCATCTTCCTAAGAGATTCGTCATCGCCTTCTCGATCCCCCGACTGTAGGTTGTTTCATCTCAATCTCAAACCCTAATCTACCTAATCCGATCATTCTGTTTCCTTTCCTCAGATCCCCAATTTCTTTTATTATTTTGGTGTGTACGTATAAATTATTGCTTTGAATTTAGTTTCGATTCTTTATTTGTCGGTTCGATTTGGTGCTGATTTCAGTTTAGGTTTTTCTTTTTTCCTGTTTGCATGCCGACAATTTTGGTCGCGTCTGTAATTGTGAGGGTGTTCTGTTCGTTCGAGTCATTTGTGCGATTATTTGCTTGTTTGATTTGGTTATCGATGGGATTGATTTGGTACGAGGTATCTCCGATATATGATTTTTTATTTTATTTTTTTTGTTAATTTGGTTTCCTTTTGTTTGAGTTTTGAAGTGGTGTTTGTTGGATGATTTGGGATTTTACGCTTTCATTCTGGGGATTTTAGGATTTATGTCTTCTATTCTTATCTTAGGTTGATTGGGATTTTTCGAGGGTTTTGACTCCGTTGGATGAATGACATCTTTTAGATATCATATTTTCATTATTTTCTTCAATTTTCTTCTCTGTTAGTATTTGAGAGCTTGCAGATCAGCTAGTGGCATCGTCTTGCTAGTTGCTAGTTAATCTTTGATTGCATGTTTGAGTGGCAGACAGTGGTCGCTTTTTGCTGTCGTGTTTTCTTATTTTCGTTGAGTTGCTTTTTGGTTAGTGTGGAGAATGGGGGAAGGAATTCTTTTAGTTTTTCTTTTTGATTTATGCATTGCTATCCAATCAAGCAAAGTTTGTTTCGTCTTCAATTGCTTGTCCTTGTCTTGTAAGCGAGCCTTTTAACTTGCTTGTATACTTAGATCTACATGGTAAAATAGTTTGTTTAGAGTTTTACCTTGCTTTTAATTTGCACTGTTGTTGATCCCTTAGGGCAATCATGAGTGACGAGGGAGAAAGGACTTGTCCTCTTTGCGCTGAGGAGATGGATTTGACGGATCAGCAATTGAAGCCCTGCAAATGTGGATATGAGGTTTGTGACACTTATCTCTTTTCTTTTTTTGGCTTGGTTTGAGGATGTGAGGAGGTTGGGGGATAGGGATTGCTGTTAATCCCATACTATGGCTCTGTAATTTCCTCTCTTCTTTTCTGCTGTATGTTATTTGCTCTGCCAAGAAAGTTAAACTATACATTTGTAACAATTTGAGGGTGTTCCAATAAATTTACAAGCTCTGGATGTCTCTTACAAAATTTGAGAGTGTTCTGATTAATTTGCAAGCTCTGGATGTCTGTTATTTCCCCACTCCTTTTGTTCAAAACTTTATCTATGTTCTGCATTGATATATACCTGGTTCACCAGCCTGAATCTAGTTCTTACTCGTTCTTTCTTCTTGCCAGATATGTGTTTGGTGTTGGCATCACATAATGGACATGGCTGAGAAGGATGAGTCGGAGGGCCGTTGCCCTGCATGTCGTACTCCTTATGACAAGGAAAAGATAGTGGGGATGGCTGCGAAATGCGAAAGGTTCTCATTTATTCTGTACTGTTTGTCTTGCCTCGAAAGGGATTTCTACATTTGTTCAGGTTATTATTTTTATTATATTCATATTCATATTTTTCCGCCTTTTTACTGTATGATCTCCCAGCAGATTGGTGGCTGAAGTCCATATGGAGAAAAAGATGAAATCACAGAAGGCAAAGATTAAATCATCTGAAGGACGGAAACAGCTCAGCAGTGTGCGAGTGATTCAAAGGAACCTTGTATACATTGTTGGATTGCCTCTGAATCTGGCAGATGAAGAAGTAGCCTCTCTCTCTCTCTCTCTCTCTCTCACTCACGCACACACACATGCGCATGAACAAACATACAGTAGCATTCGAGCTTATGCATCTCAGAGATATGTGTCTGCATTTTTGATTTGTCATTCATATATTTGCAGCTTCTCCAACGTAGAGAATATTTTGGTCAGTATGGGAAGGTTCTCAAAGTATCGATGTCTCGTACTGCAGCTGGTGTTATTCAACAATATCAAAACAATACTTGTAGTGTGTAAGTTACATGTGTCCATAATGTCTGCGTTTTAACTAACTCTAAATTAGAGACGATATCTTTCCCCTTTTTTCTGCTTTATTTCCTTCTATATGTCTAGTATTAATCCAAATTTTTTTAATTTTGTAATCTTTTGCTGACTAATTCTTATATATTTTGCAAATCCTCTTTTACAATTCTAAGATCTGTATTGACCGTTTGAATTATCTTGTATGAGAATCATCATTCCCATATGACCATATGTTTTTGTGCTCAGATATATTACTTACTCGAAAGAGGACGAAGCCATTCGTTGTATTCAAAATGTACATGGGTTTGTCTTGGAGGGTAGATCTTTGAGGTACAGACTTGTTTACCCTTACTGAGACGTATTCTCAGTTATGTAATATAATTGATTACATGTAGCAGCATCTTTGTATTGATGTATACGATCTATCATTATTGATTGTAGGGCTTGCTTTGGGACCACAAAATATTGCCATGCATGGTTGAGAAATGTGGTATGACCATTGTGCCTCCTTTGTTATCTTCTGGTTTATACAGAATCTTACTACATTTGTTCTCCTTTCTGATATTTGTTTTATTGAGGATTGCTTTTCTGTTGTTGCCAGCCATGCACCAATCCCGATTGTTTGTATCTGCACGAGATTGGTTCTCAAGAGGATAGTTTTACAAAAGATGAAATAATTTCAGCATACACAAGGTATATTTGGAATCAGCTTCCTGCCAATTAGTTTGTTTAAGAGTGCGTTATGCTGTACTTTGTGCTGATAATTTGTCTTCTTGAGCCTAATAATTTAGGGATACATTTTGTAGAAATGTAAATGTTCCTGTGGGAGCTGACTCTCTTTGTGCTTTAATTCCTTGTCACATTCTTTTTTTTTTTTTTTTTTTTTTTTTCATTTTTTCCCACAAAGCTATTTTTTGAGGACAAATATAGTATATTGTTTTAACAAGTCTTGTAATTGATTTAGCAATCTATATGTATCGAGGCCCAAATAAATTGAGAGAATGGATCAATTACCAGCTCTGATTTTGGATTGATGTTTATTCTTGGCCTTGATGGTATGAGATGTGATTTTCTGTACTCGTAAAATATGCTGGATTTTTGTTAATTTGGGTGCTGTATATTCTTACTGTTTTCATTCTTACATGTCACAAAACTTCTATCTTCATGCTATTTGAATGGTCTTTGTGGTCTTTCATTCTTACATGTCACAAAACTTCTATCTTCATGCTATTTGAATGGTCTATGTGGTCTTTTATCTTATGCTTAGTTTAACTTATATGACGGTTTTAAAGGAGCAGAGTTCAACAAATTACTGGTGCTGCAAACAATGTGCAACGGCGTTCAGGGAATGTTCTACCACCACCTATAGACGATTATTGCAATAACAGTTCTGCTTCTTCTGGAAAACCTATAGTAAAAAATGCGTCAAGTGTAAGATTCTAGCATTTCTGTTGCTTTCTTCAGTCTATGTCTACATGGATATATAAATAGGCTTTTAAATATCTATTTCTTCTTAATGCTCTGGGTTGCCATTTTGCTGTGTTTATAATAAAACAGTTATAGATGTGTAGTAGTAAAACATTTATAGATATGTAGAAGAAATCTGCAAGCACGTATTTGACGGCTGACTTCTGCATAGCATAATGTATCTGGAAACTTCTTTGTTTGTTTGTTTTTTTTTTCTGATTTTGATGTTTAATCTAGCAGAATACTGGGAATGTTACAAAAGGCTCTCCTCCAAATGGAAGTACTGGTAGATCTATTGCTCTTCCAGCTGCAGCTTCATGGTATGCGGGCTTTTTGTGGTTTTTGTGTTTTTGGGTGTTTGGCCCTTCATTTATCTGTGTAATCGATCTCTTACTGTATCACTAAACATGGCAGGGGTATGCGTGGTTCAACATGCCAACCACTAGCTGCAAATTTAACATGTACAAATGGACCTTTAAAACAGAAACCTGACACAGCTACTATGACATTGGCATTTTCGTCAGCAGTTGGAGCTGGTGCTCAGAGTTCTATATTGCATGTTGATGGAGGGAAGAGACAATCATTAATTGAGGAAGGCCACAATTTTGATGCTAAAGTTAAATCAGAAACATTGAAGTCTGCGAAGCAACATAGTAACTTGGATTTTCGAAACAGTATGCCTGAGAAACCTGCTGCACTTGATGGAGGTCTTTCTGTAAATTTGAGCAGTCAGATCTCTTGTCCACCAATATTGAAAGACAATGATAAAGGTATTAGTATGCCACCAGACATTTCAGATGCCAATGACCAGGATGGGAGGTCCTCTACTTCTTCTGGTCATGAACATGAACTACTCATCACTTCTGAAGGTCGTATCCAGAATTTATGCTCTGAAATGTCTTCAATGAGCATGGATAGAAATGTCATGGATGGACACTCTGGTATAACTTCACCTAATGGTGGATTTTCTGATCACTCCTTTAAACCACCTCAGGGTCGAGGGTTAAAACAATATTATACTGAGCAATCTAGAGAACCTTATACAATAGTTCAGAAAGTTGTATCATCAATTGATGAAGTTTGCGTTTCAAGAGATATATTGGATTCACAAACACAAGTATTGCCAAGTACATCTTCTGAGTTGGAAGAGGACATAATATCTTTTGACAATCAACGGCTTAAGGATCCTGAAGTTGTGAGTCGTTCTGCGTATTTGCCAAATTCTTCTAAGTCACAACATACTTCAAATTATTTGCAACAACACGAGGCTTACTCTCCGGTTAACTCAAATGCTGATCGTCTATTTGTGGATAACAAACTTAGGGACTGTTCATTTGTATGTGCATCTACTGCTTCATTAACATCTAATGTGTACCCTAACAATTTTGGAAACAGCTACGTTGGTTCTGATAGAACCTCAGAGCATTCCTTTTTGCATCCGAATGAGGATACAAGGAAGCACACAGGAAGGTTCCTGGGTGATGCAGCTAGTGCTGACATGAATTCTATTGTAGATAAAGGGGAAAGCAGTATAATTTCAAATATTTTGTCACTTGATTTTGATACTTGGGATGAATCATTAACATCGCCTCAGAATTTGGCTAAATTATTGGGAGATGATGAAAAACAGTCTGGATCTCACAGAATATCAAGTTCTTGGAAGGGGCAAACTAACAATCAGTCCAGGTTCTCATTTGCAAGGCAGGAGGAGTCTGTAAATCAAGCATTTGATGTACAGCCCTCTCATGGCGTGATTGGGCAACTGTCAAATAACCGGCCTTTCAGCTGTGATTTTGGTGATAGCAGAGATCTATATCTGGATAAGATTGGGTTTGGTAACGGTTTCTCATCCAGTAATTATGAGGAATCTGAGAATCACGGAAGCAGCCATTCAGCTTTCCCTCCTAATAAGCATTCTGGTGCGTATTGTTTGGGCTTGGCTTTGTTTATGGTTCTTTTCCCCGTTAATTCTACTTTTTTCTTTTTTGGTTTTACGTTTCTACTTGGGGCTGTTATTTTTAGTTTAGAGCTGTATGCGCTCTTACGTTTAGTTCAAGTCCCTTTGCTGGAAAACTGCTTTTATGAAGACCAATGTCTGAACGCTGGTTATTTTGTGTAATTTTTTAATTTTTGGTTGTTCTGTGTGCTCTAATATGTTAGTTGACTTTTGCTGGGTATAAAGTTGATAGCGACATTTACATGCAATATCAGAGGAACTTTCTCAGTGTTATTGTATAATTTTTATTTTCTCGCAAGATTATTTTGCTACTCGGAATATATTTCTGATGCCATGTCATTGATAGCGGCATTTTTTGTTTGTTATTTAGAGCCTTTTGAGGCAGTTGTGGCTTTCTATAGATTTGACTTCATTTTTGTGTTGCACATGGGTTAAATTTGCTAAATAATTGTTTCCTTACCATTTCTTCATTAATATTTTCAGCAGTTTCAAGGGCTCAAATATCGGCTCCTCCTGGATTTTCGGTGCCTAGCAGGGCACCACCCCCAGGCTTTGCATCTCATGAAAGGCTGGACCAGACTTTTGACTCCCTGTCTGGTGAGTTTCCAAAGATTCTCTCTTTTAGTTAGGTTTGTCCTTGTGGGTATATAATCATGATGACCATGGGAAATCTGTTTTGAATGTCTCAGGGAATCGTTTGCTTGACACTTCCTCTTTGTTGAGAAATGCATATCAACAGCCACAGGTGACTGGAAACATGGTTAGCTCTACTGATATTGAGTTCATGGATCCTGCCATTTTGGCAGTCGGTAAAGGAAGGCTTCAAGGTGGGCTAAACAATCCAGCCTTAGAAATGAGATCAAACTTCCCATCACAAATAAGTCCCTTCGAAAATGATGCTAGGCTTCAGCTTCTGATGTCCAGATCCCTCTCCCCACAACAGAACCTTAGATTTCCTGAATTTGGAGATGGTTTTTCTCGTCTAAGTGATTCTTATGGATTACCTTCAAGGCTTGTTGAGCAATCACAAGTTAACAATCTATCCCCATTTGCACAAATGTCCCTCCAACAGTCTAGAAATGGGCTTGTGTCCAATGGCCACTGGGATGGGTGGAATGAGGTTCAGAGTGGAAACACTTTGGGCATGGCTGAGCTCCTTCGAAATGAAAGAGTAGGATTTAACAAATTTTATGGTGGTTATGAGGAGACAAAGTTTCAGATGCCCACTTCAGATCTTTACAACAGAACATTTGGGATGTAATTCTTGTGGAATGGATGTCTTGACTACCAGTTGCCGAATGAGTGACAGAAGCTCGAAGGTGTATTTGCAGAGGTGTTATGGCCTTGTATACTTAATGATGGGAATGACTCATAACTGGTCTCAGTGAGCAGCCGATGTAGGATTTAACTCCAGAAATATGGGGTTTCGAGTTCTGCAGGTGAGAATGAAATTCTTGTCTAGTTTTGGAATCTAATTGGTTATGCAAATTATTACAAGCTGTCCCTGGTATGGGATAAAATTCATTCCAAGTTCACTTCAAAATTGCTTCTTTTTGGCTACCAAGTTTTCCAGTTTAAGGTTAGAAGTTCTTGCGGAGACTGAGGGATGTATTTGTGTGGCTAGCATTGAGCCCAAGAAAAATGCCATCATGTCAATTGCTTGATAAAATGTTGGCTATCGGATATCCTTCTCAGGGTATATAAAGCCATCATTCTCTGGTCGTCCTTAAAGCCACAGGGTCCTTAAGTTTCTATTATTATCAAAGCGAGCACGAGTTAAAAAGTAAATTGCCCTGAGAAGAATAAGAGTAGAAGTTAAATAAATCTACATAGTAGGTATTAGTTGATTTGGCCCAAATGCATTACCATCTTGGAGTTATAGGTGGGATGTGCAGTTCCTCTTAAGATTTTTGGATTCATTGGTCTCTTACTTTTGAGTCAGCATAGGAACGGGTTATCTTGTTTTGCAATGTTTGTGTGTGTTTGACTCGGTGTCCTTGTTTACTGTGTTTGTAGGTGAAGTATGCTATGATCTATATTTGACTCAAATACTGTGCTGGAGGGTGCTGTGTGTGATCTGACTGTTCATCATCTGGATATCAAGGATTAGCTCCTTATTGTAGAAGGCTAGAATGTGGTCGTTGCTCTTGCCACTAACTAGACGAATTCTGACCCTGTTCTTTTGAAGTTCTATAATACCGCCTTCACAATCTACACGCACTGAGGTCATATTCAAATTGATTGGAACTGACGTGTCTTTTACTAGAACTTCCTGGTATTGTTCAGCTTTCCATTTTTTTGATATACAAATGTCCGAGCGTTTAGAACATCACTAACCACGTGTATTGCACGTGCCATCTACCTATATAGAACTATAAGTGTGATTTTTGGTTACCGTGGTAACTGTTGCATTTACTAATTTTATTTTCTATTATTTATTTATTTATTTATTTTTATGGAATGAAGCATTAGGTTTGCTTATTGGATTGGTTTTTAGGGTCTAGTGTAGATTTTATGTGATGCATGGTGTTTAAATGAACAGGATCTTGTCATTATTTTTCAAAAAAGAAAAGATTTCTCGTCATCTTCGGTGAATATTATAAATCAATTTTAAGCGGTGACTCTTTTCGTATCAACTGTCATGTTTGAATGAAAAGTAATGGTGTTATTGCAAGGGAAATAAAACGGTAGTAAATGTGAAATTGGTGATAGATTTTGTGTTCTCTGAACCGCCAAAAGAGGCAAGTATTTCTTTTCCTGGATTAATCATGCAGGGTGTGCCCGCCCAAGTCATAGCACTGAGATCTCTGGTGAGTACGAGTCTCTTAGCTTTTTGGCCACTTATTTTAAAAGAGGCCAAAGTGGTCATTGTCATTTATGTGTATATATTTGAGGCTGAAAAAATTCTAACGAGTACTTGATCTTGATTTGCTGTTCTTGATGGACTTTACACGGTGACAGTCATGGTATTTCTTTTTTAATAAATGGGGAATGTGTCCTCTTAATTCACCTCTTCAGTCTTGTGTTCTTATTTTAGAATTGTGCTCTACTAAGTTAATATTAAAAAGGGTGTGTTCGTATTTTAGAATAAGGATCTAGGAATATTAAAAGGAAGAAATGAAAGCAGAAATATGTGGTATTTATAGAAAGAGCGTTTATGTTTCCTAAAAAGAGGGGCATTGCTCTAGTTTTCCCTTTCTTTTCTGTTTTTGTGCTCGTTCTGATGTCAGGGGGGCTAACAAAATTTTGGAACAAAGTGAATTCCATGGGAGGGTTTATTTCCCACTAAAATGTAAATTCACAAATTGTTTGAAGGCTACAGTTTTTCTGTTATATTAAAAAAATTAGAAAAAATTATGTTTTTAACTCATGTGTAGTGCATAATTAAATTGAATGCTTACCCATTTACAAATTTAATGTTTAAATAATTGTGAATAAACCAAACGGTGACAGCACATTAGCAATCCGGGCATACCAAAATTAAGCACTCGATAAACTATAACATCTGCAAGTGACTTCTCAGTTTTTCTTGAAGGCAATAACAGTACATCAGGAGGGTTATCAATCTTTTTGTACTTACTGGTTAAACTCACGTGCATGGTATGTGGGGAGTAATTATGTTGGTCTTATATTCGTGTTTAGTTTTGATTTTCTATGAAAGATGCTTGTTGGTTGCAACTTAATTAGAAACCAAATCAAACATTTTTATGAGTATTGCTTTTAAAATAATAAGGATTAGACAATAAAAATATAGTAGGCACATATTTGGAAAAATGTTAAAATAAGGATTAGACAAGAAAAATATAATAGGTACATATTTGGAAAAATATGTTAAAATGAGAACATGGGCGGAAAAACTCTTTATAAGTGCATTAAAAAAGAACATTCTATGGGGGATCTTTTAGCAAAATGAAAATAAAAGAACCTAAAAATTATGCATGGACACGTGTGAAAAAAAATTGTTTTAACAAGAGTAATGTAAGAAAAAAAAGGCACTCTAAAAGTACGATGATAGGAACAAATTAGAAGTGCATTTATTAGAAAATAATGTTGAAAGGATGGCATAAAAAAAAACCTTTTAAAAGAGGACACATTTATGGAAAAAAAAAAGATTATTGTAGTAGGTGAATTAGGAAAACCCCAAAACATATTAATAGGACTACATAAGAGGAAAAACGTATTTTAAAAAAGTATATAAGAAATTAAATTGTAAAATAAATAAGGACACATTTAAAAGAAATTATTTAATGGGTATAAAATGATAGCATAATGAAGAAGCAAAAGACACCCCCCGTAATTAAGGAAAAAATATATTTTGACAGTACAATTACAAAAACACAAGCAGGTTTAAAGAATATGTTCGACAAACTATTTGACTGAAGATAAATTTAAAAGAAAATAAAGAGAAAATATTTTTATGATATATTTAAAAAATAACAATGAAATTATTTTTTGAAAAAAGAAGAAGAAACAAATCATGCAAGAAGAATCACCCCCCAAAAGAAATGTAAAAAACTAAAGTAATGAATAAAAAAAAAAAGTAAAGGGAATGGAACTTTTGTATCTTTTTGGACGAAGTTTGTGTAAAAACGTAAGACATATTTGAAAAAGGAAAAAATTATGAACAAATTAAATAGAAAATTAATTAGAAAGTTTTGTTAAAAGATAATAGTTGAGATAGACGCGTTTTTTTTAAGGATGCACCTGGAAAAATTTATTTCAACATGGATATATTAAAGAGCGGTATGGATGTGTTAAATAGTATCAACAGTGTAACTTTACACTGAAGAAATATATTCAAATAATAACACATTTGAGAATAATAAATTTTAAAGTACAATGAAAAACCTAATAGTTGAGATGACCATACTATTTTTTTTCTTTATAGTAACATAGTTAAAAAGTTATTTCAACATAGATAATTAAAGCAGTTGTATCATAAGTGAAATAGTAGTCGATAATATCATAAAAACAAAGACCATAGCATAATAAACATAAATTAGAATAAAAATATATTATTTATCAAACATATTATAAAATAAGAGGGATAAAGATTTTAAGAGGAAAAGAAAAGAAAAGGAAAAAAAAAAGTTAAGATAAATTGTCAAGTTAGTCCCCAACCTTTCACGAAAGTGTAATTTTAGTCCCATGTGTTTTATTTTTGATTTAAGAGTCCCCAACTTTTCATTTTAGTTTTGAGGGACTAATTTAACGATTAAACCATTAAATTTGAGGACCATTTTGTCACATTTTTGACAACTTTGGGGATTATTTTGTCACCTTTTTGATAACTTTAGGACCAGTTTGTCATCTTTTTTCATTCAAAATTAACTGTTTAATAGTTAAATTGGTTCATTAACAACTAAAATTAAAGATTGAGACTGATAAATCAAAAATAAAAAATTGGAGACTAAATATTCACTTTCATGAAAGATTAGAGACTACTAAAACAATTTACTTAAAAAAGTAAAACAAAAACAAAAGAGAAACAAAGAAAATAAACGAAAAAGGCAGGAAAAAAAAGGAAAAAAAACCCCGTAAACAAGATTTAGGCATTGGATGAAACAATTCTAACATCTTTTATATATGAGAAAATTAGATGTTATACCACATCTTTAAAAATAGTTTTTATTTATGTCACACTTAAATTATACCATGTTACTATTTATATTATTTGTTTAAATTGTATCACATAATAATTTTCGTGGTATTTATATAATGTAAGTTTCAAAAACCACATCTATGAAAATTCCCCTTCATATCTTTAAAGCAACAGATTCGATTGGGCTCAACTATTGATGAACCAAGAACCCAAGTGGTTCTTGCATTGGAGTCCAAATCTTGTCCAATCGGAAATTTCAGCCTTGGCCCAGTGGGCTAGTCAGGCCTCCCGATGTGTCTATCCCATACAAGAAATATTTCATGTTTTTTGTCATTCCTATGTCCATTCCACTTTGTTCTAACTCTCAATTTGGACGAACAAACAGATCTCCCAAAGGATGCCAATATAAAAAAAAAAAAAAAAGAAAAAGAAAAAGAAAAGAGAAAAGGATTTCT
The DNA here is from genome assembly GCA_946598075.1 of Artocarpus hirsutus. NCBI lineage: Eukaryota > Viridiplantae > Streptophyta > Magnoliopsida > Rosales > Moraceae > Artocarpus > Artocarpus hirsutus. The sequence goes on along the minus strand of CAMOHE010042646.1, from coordinate 55,299 downwards.
TCCTCTGTGCACGTACTTCTGATCTTTCAATTCAGATTTTAATTGCTGGAATATACTTTAAATATGCTTGAACTAACACATCACCAAAGGACGTTCAAACATGAATATACACTCCAAAAGGCGCAAGGTTCTCATTCTCATGAAATTGAAAAAAGAGAATTCCACGAATAATTCGGATTGAGGGAGGTTGCATGTATACATTATCTTGGTGTAGTCTTGTCAGATGGCTTTTCCTTCAATGTCAGCCTCAACCTGTCTACATCAATAATTATATCGAAGGCCACATTATCACTAAAAAAAAGCATCGGTTTAAATTAATTTTAATTAAAAATATTATAAATTGTGATAATTTTACTGTTAAAAGTGATGATGTTTAAAAAATAAGTTAAAATTAAAAATTAATACTAAAAATAGTATAACATATGAGACTTTTACACTTTTTGAGTTGAATTAAGTTTACCAAACACTAATTCAAACACACTTTACTCCTCTTCTTTAAGCCCTCCAAATACAACTTACAAGCGAACACATTTTGGAACTGTATACATAAGATATGAGCATGTATTTTGGGCTAATTAAAAGTACGTATTTTTGGCTCGGATAATTTGTAATTTTACAAGCTAAGTGTACTCTCCATTACAATGCATTAGATCTTTCTTTAATCTTCGTGGGTTGTTTGTTAAAAAAAAAAAGTTTTTCTTATCATTTTTATGCATGTATCATTGTATTTGAGGTTATCAAAAAAAAAAAAAAAAAAACAATAGCACGTCTTTTGGACTGCTGCAAGCTACCTTCATATTATTAATTTATGCTAAACCTATATTTTTTTCTCAGACAAAGAAATTTTGAATAAAAAAGGCCTTTTCATGCGTGTATTACCGTTTGCATTAATAATTGAGTGAAAATTTTGTGCCTTGTAATAAAATATACCCAAAACCTAAACCAATTGTGTTCTAATAGTCTACTTTCTCTCTCTCTCTCTCTCTCTCTCTCCCTCTCTCCATCCATTTTCCTGAAAAAGACCCAAAAAGCAGTAATTTTGTTTGGTTACGATGGATAGATGCTAGTCCCCAAGGGTAAGGGTAATTTCTGATTTCATCTGTCAAGAGGAAATGTTAATCAAGAGAAAGTATAGAATAAGTATAAATTAATAATTTTTTGAACGTATAAAATATGCGGATGTGATTTTTTGTTTCCCTCAAATATAAAAATAAAAAAAATAAAAAATAAAAATAAAAGCTTATAAAATATGAACTCAAGACTAAGGTAAAAACTTTCCATGCATTATGACGGCCATAAATATCTTGAATCTAATAACGTAAGAATTTCATGCCATGCACAGTTTCTCAATCGCTTCAAATTGGTTGCTGCCTCCCTAGCTGGGTGATTAGGAATAATTTGATTGCCACTTTTGTCGGCAGCGGCCATGATGCTGGTTGGTCACAGATCTCCTGTTCAAGAAACTGACTTATCATTTTTACTTTTGTCTATTTTTCTTTTGTTTACCGCCTTTCTGAAAGAAAACTTGGTTTTGGAATTTATTCGGTTTTTGTTGACGTGAAAGTTGCTCAACAAGGGAATTTGGTATTAACGTAATTGTGAAAAGGTTGGTGTGGTCCTTGTGAAAATGATGAGTGATTGGGGTAGGGGCCTTCTTGTCCTCTGCCTGCTTTAAGATTTGCATCTTTGGTGGAGCCCACATAGAACCTCATCCTTGGAGCCCACTAAACACCTTATCTGTGGAGCCCACATGGAAAAATCCAAAACCCAGGTCTTCGCCCGTAATTTTCCTAGGATTGAAAAAAAAAAAAAAAACACATTGACGATGAAGGTTTGAACCCCCATGATATATAAAAATTAGGGCGTGTAGGAGAGCGCTTTAAAACATTAAGTTTAAACCACAACATTGTAATATGTAGAGCTCTATGCCATTTACGATTCTAACTTTTAGAAGGTTTGGTAAGCATAATTAGAACTAACTTTTTGGTTATTAAATAGCATAAAATTCTCAAATATTACAGTAAAAACTAAAAAGTTGTGACAATATAAAGCTCTCGATGCTATATATTTTGAACTAATATATTGGTTTTAATTATGTTTTTCAAATACCTATTTGTAGTTTGAATACCCTCCCAAACACCTTATGTCTCGAAATTATTAATGGGTAAATAAAAAAAGGATAAATAGAGTTTGGGTTCAAATTCTTATATATCTATCTATGCATTGGTAATAATAGGCAAATGAATGGCTGTCACAGGATTTTTTTTTTTTTTGGGTCATCCATTTGATGCTTTATTTGAAGATGGAGTGTTTCCGAAGGACCCTAACACATCACCATTGTATGTTGCATGAGACTTTACAATAATTACTTGGGAAGCAGTTGTAACTGACGCATTATTATAGCAAGGATATCATTTCTACTTGACCTTTTAGCATGGCTTTTGTACATGTATGGTCTAGAAAATGATGCTAAGCATCGATGTTGCTTTATACTATTTTCCTTACAAAAGTACTTGAGATGTCGCTTGCTATTTGCCATTCTCACATCTTATTGCAGCCAACAAGGAAAGAACAAACGATGGAATTGCCATGCAATTAAGAAGAATTAGTTAAACTGTAATTAGTAGGATACAATTTCAAACTGCTCATAATTATACTAAATATCAAAAAACATGACATATTTAACGAAATATTGATAGACATAATAGGTTAAGATAGAGATTTTTTGAGTGACAACTCTCATCGTAGTATATCTTTTAAGTATTACATTTAAATAAAATCTTTTTTTTTCCTATTAAAGATGGTTGAAAAACAAATACTGACCTATAGCTATTTTTTCGTTGCTGTCAGACAAATTACCGGTTCAAGTATGTGTTCGGAGTGTATTTTTCAATTCCCTACTGCTGGTAGGCTGGTAGCATTATCATATAATCAATAAGAGAAGGCAAGTTGTGCCATAGAATACAGTCGTTTCTAGACCAATATGACGATGACAGTTGGCTAAGTATTCCTAAGTAGTTCTCTAAGGCAACACTTCTTAAAATCCCATGATGATTTATCCTGTTGAGAAGAGCTTTTTGGTCTCCTTAAAAGCGGTCACTTCGACACTCTTGCCACAACAGGCACCCAAAGACGTTGTGTTGGTTTTGGTGGCTTTTGTAAAGCATTTAGATCTTCTTCACCCATTAGAATATATATATATATATATATATATACATATATATATGTCTTATGACAAAGACGAAAATGGCATATTAGATGTGGCACTAGCACCACACAAATAGCCCACAAAACAATTATCAATGATCAAATGCCTTCCCCCACCAATTGGGGTGTCTCAATCAGCGCCACATATAAAATATCATTTTAATATTTTAACAAATGCAAAAAAGTATTTAAAACCCCACCAACGAAAGCCGTATAACGCTAGGTACCAAACCTTACACAGAGTCCAAATCCAATAAACTGTTGATGGGGCCCATAGTATATAGTAACTGTGACGGAGACTTTTGCCAAAAATCAAACTGGGCTTGGGCCCACCACGTGGTTGTAGCCCTTGTGATGTCCATTTGTGTCCCTATTTGGCCCTTTCCAATCATGGGCAAGGGGGGTGAACGCAGAGAGTAGTTATGTTCATGGGAAATTTGTATGTGGGGGATATCTCTTGTGGAGGAATTTCGGACAATGGAACCTCCAAAACCTTCTTTTCTTTTTTATTTTTTATTTTGGTCTTATGAAATATAACATGTACTTGAAATATTAGTTAGAACTAATTGATTTTAACTAAATAAAATTGTAAAACTTTTAACAGCTACAGTTAAAAAAAAAAAAGTTACTAAAGCATAAATCTCTCAAAAGTTTCAATTTTTAAACTTAAAATTTTAGTTCTAACCAATTTGTTAAACACTCCAATAGCCTTCAAGAAAGAGAAATTTTAAAAGGGTAAAGAAATACATGCAATTTCTATTGACCATTCACAAGTAAAAATACAAAGATCTTGTCTTTTTTTGTATGTATATGACTATCCTAAGTTGTTACAAATTAATGGCAACATGAGAGAGAGGTATCCAAGGGGGACATTTCAGCGATACAATTATTGCTTTTCCTTGATGAAGATACAAATTCAGTTAACTTTCCTTCCCCATATTAGCCATTCTCAATAGATCAAGGACTGAATTTTTCTCAATATGCATTTGATAATTTATTCGAGAGGAGAGATATATACACCCCCTCTAGTATCCTCTTTGTGTCTAACGGCGGTAGTCTTCCAAATTCCAATGCCAGGTACTGCATAACATACGTCTACCAAACTACATAAAGTATTACTATTAAGTTGTTTAGTAAAATCATTTTTAATCAAAATTTTAAGTTGCTATAATATAAAACTCTCACATGCTATAATAATTAAAAAAAATAAACTGTAGTATAAAACTTTTATATGTTATAATTTTCAATTTAAAAATTTTAATTCTAATTACACTTCCTAAACATCTTTTATAATTATTTTCATTCTATGAAGAATTACTTTCTACAAAATATTCTCTTAGGTTGGTTTTCATAGGGACAATGGGAGGGGGCAGACATTGTTTTTTTTTTTTTTCTAAATAGTCATTCAATTTGAAAAATTCCGCCAAATTGAGAGAATAACCTTTTTCTAAATTATAAGTAGTTGGAAAGACTTTTCCATTCCTTATTCTTGTCTATCTTACCTTCACTACCCCTTGTTAATTTATTTCCGAATCATAGCTAATCAAGCAAAATAATTATGTTCAATGATTCCAATCTCTTAATCAAACAAAGGAATTCTTTTTTCATTCCATTCCTATCACTATTCCATTAACATTTTAATATAAAAGAAGTTTGTTTTTCTACTCCTACAAGCTGTCATGTGAAAAAATAAATAAATTAAAAAATTGGTCCCTGAACTTGATTTTGGGTTGAGATAAGATGCTTATCATTGCGGTTTATCTGTCATCTCTTCGATGTTTGTTAAGCATAGTATAATAGCAATGCTGTGAAAAAAATATCTGATTTACCCATTAATCACTCATATATTATCAGGAAAGGTTGAAGAGAAAACTCCAATTTAACTTCGTAAAGTTAATTATTGGGCCCCTAAATAATTACCCTATAAAATATCTCATGAAACTTTAGAATGTTTCAAAAGATTTTGAAGTCAATGCCTTTATTTTATTTTATTTTTTTTAAATAGCACTTATATGCCTCTAGTTGTTGAAATCACTATACAATTTTTCTTTATGGAATTTATAACATGATGGTAATTAAGGGTGAGTTTGAGAATTAATTCAAACCAATTGGTTTGAACTCAAACAGAGTAAAGAACTTTATTGTAACAATGTAATTTAAAAGCGAGCTATAATATAAAACTCTCTATTACTTTAGTATTTTGAATCAATTGATTCAAATCAAAATTCCCAAATCCTTTTAAGTATTAACAAAAATTTTTAGAATTATTAACACTAATGGCTCTTAAATTTTAGAATCTACTTCACTTTGTCCTTTGAGCTTTAAAAATCACCTCTTTACCCCCTAAACTTTTAAAAATCTTCACTTTGCTCCTGAATTTTAAAAATCATTATTTTGCCCTTGAATTTTTAAAGTTCCTCACTTTATCTCCTAAATTTTTGTTTTTTTCTTTCAAATAGACAGAATTAATCCTATATGATTAGCATATGAGTTATCTATAAGAGTAAAAATAAGATTTTATCAACTTTAAGTTTTGTTTTACATTTACACTCTCACTTAACGTTTTTCTTTTTTATTTGAACTCTCGTTTAGAAAGGGTTTGCCAGCATATTTCTTTTCGTTTTTAATGCGTAACTCATTTAATAAGTTGATATTGTTTGTTGATATTTGAATTTGAATACTAAAGAAGATGAGTTACACAATAAAGATAAGGAGATATCGGCGAACAATATTTAAAAAAAATGTGCAAACAAATCCTTCTTAAATGAAAGCATATAAAAAAAGTTAAAATGAGATTGTAAATGTGAAACAAAACCTGAAAGTGATAAAATCTTATTTTTGCCCTGACAGATGACTTATGTGTTAATCACGTAGGTTTAATTCTGTCTGTTTGAACGAAAAATCAAAAAATACGAGACAATAAAGAGCATTGAAACAATAACAGAATAGTGATTTTTAAAATTTAGAAGGCAAAGTGAGGAGTTTTAAAAATGCATGAGATAAAAGTGAAACACTCATAATTTTAACGGGTATGATTTTTATAAAAATCATATGAATAAAATGTCACTTTAGTATTTCTTACCAAGTCTCCATAGGAAACATTTAAAATTTACCTATAACCCACTTCTACCAACCTTGTCTCCTTACATTAATGCTCAAATAAGTAGCATATTTCTCATTTGGCTAAAGGTCTCCGAAGGAGATATAAAATTAATTCACCTCAATTACTAGGAGACATTGATATATTTTCTCAACTGTCTTTTTAATGCTTCCTTCATCTTCTTCCACAACTTGCCCCGTTTGCCCTCTCAATTATGTAGGCATTATTTACTAAAAGTCTTCAGGGGAGACATGATAATATTTTCTTTTAATGCTCATTTGTTTCTTTCTACCACTTTCCCCATAAACCTACAATTATCTCCCGCTCCTCAATTATTTTGATGCCTTTTTATTCAACCATTACCACATTCTTCTCTAGTTTCTCAGTCTCTCCTTTCTCACTTCAATTTCTAACTAAAGACACAAAGCATAAATCTCTCTTTTCAGCCAAAGTAACTATAATTCCCAGCCATGTTTAAAGTTGTTTTGGAGTCAATTCAAGCTTGATTTTTCCCAAACTTTGGTGTTTTTCAAAGGAGTTTTGAGGTAGGTTTTCTTTAATTCAAACTTAGTTTTTAGTATGTATTTCTCCATCTTTAATGTATAATTTTCGTGTTCAAAGTTCATGCAAATTTCTAATTATGTTAGCATGTATATTTGAGCATTTATGAACAAAAAACTTGAGTCTTAAATTAAAACCGACAACCAACCTTTATTTTTGTTTGATGATAATTTCAGTGTAAAACTCATGAGAATATGTCTATTATGATTATATAATGCATGCTGCATATTTTGGAATGATTTTGGGATTTTGATCAAGGATAATATGCTTTAAGTTAAAGAAGAACTTGACATTCCATAAACTTTGTAATACCTCCATGGGCAGTGGCTCTTTCTTAAAATTCTAGGATTTGATGAAAATGAATTTTGTAAATTGGTTTGCATATTTAAAAAGTAGACATCTTAAGCTTTCCAAATGAGCTATCATGAGCCTAAATCGGAGTTGTATTTTATTTTCTATGAATTTTTTAATTATCGGATTGGAAACTAGTAAACCTATTAGTGACAGTATATCACCTGTCTACCTTAAGTAAACTACCTGTTAACCCATGTGCTAATTGTAGATAGTGAACCCAACTTTGCTCACCTTCTAGTCCCTTAATATCTTGCATTCTTCCAACATTATTCTAAGTGATTTATGAATCTTATTAGAGACTAAAATATGTAGATTTACACATAATTCATTTATGGATGTGGTTATATATTGTGCTTTAGTTTTAATTGTCTTTATCCACGACTTAGGATCAAGGGTGTGTGGAGCTAATGTTAATTAATTTCGAGATTAAAAGATTGTTGAGAACCTTGAAATGTAGGGATTCTATTACTTATCTTTTGTGAGGTTTTTATGGAATTAAAATCAATTGTTTTACCACAAGATATACGTATCTACGTTGAACTGATATTATATGAGAATCACATATGAAACTATGACATGAACTCGCCCTGTATTGATTAGCGAGGAACATAATGAATTAATAGATGTTGTTATAAATTGGGAAGCATGGTTAGGAAAATTGACTCTATAAATACTGATTGAACATTGAGAAATGGTGAGACGTGAAGATGGCGGCCGTTACGTTCTTGGGTACGAATACCCTAAAAGGTAAAATAAGGGGGAGGTGATGACGCTCCTTTGGGTCGAAAGTCCCAGAACACACTGTATAGGAATCGACTTGGTGTGGACTTAGGGCTTGATGTCCCCTCACCGGAATACCCTTGGAATGTTTGGAGGGTAGCCAAGCACGTCCATTTGGGTTTCGATAAGTTGAGTGATACTTTATGTAATGTGGATACCTAGGAATAATGATGAATATTAATATTGTATATATGTATAAGTATGAAACTTGGTAATGATTAACTATGGTATCCACGGAATATGATCATAATAAATCACATAATTTGGATAATGATGAAAACTAACTAACCATGCAGATTTAATGTGGTAAAGAATAAAACCTTAGGGTGAGTAATGGTTTTCCCTATTGAGCATGTTGTCACTTATTCCCTTATATTTTCCTCTTTTCAGGACTCACTAAATGTGAGATAATTACAAAAAAACAGTTGAGAAAGCTGTGTAGTTATATTACGTTGGAATTGCTTCGAATGCAAAGAATGATCTGCATGACAATGTAAGCATCAATTGTTACTTTTTGTGACTATATTAAGATTTGTTGAGGGTTGAAATGATGATGATGACAGTTGTATATTATTAAAATTTAAGGTGTTACATTAAACTGTGGTTTATTTATTTGTTATGTTTTATTTTTATTTTGAGAGCTTCTATTTAAGTCCCAAGCAAATTACTTTGATGTTTTATTTTTATTTTTTGATTTTTATTTTATTTATTTAAAAATTGTGGGCGTTACAAAAAGCCTGATTTTTTTAGTTTATAAAGTAAAGTAAAAAGGCCCCTAAAATGGTGATTTTTAATTGTCGTGCAACCAACATATAAGATATTGCCAAAAGGTAATCTATCCCTTGGATCTTTTTTTATTCTGCCTATGTCTCACCACCAAGGAATATGCTTGTGAGAGATTTTAAAATGAAGGCGTAATAATTGATTATTAGGAACACAGAGACATTTAACAAAAAGAAAATCAGCGTGTAAATTTTTAAATTTATCCCTAACAATGAAGCACTATGGTTTCAAGTCCAATGAGGCATTGTTTGTCATTTCATAAAAATAATAATAGCCGTTAATAATTACAATAAGGCATTGTTTGTCTTTTACAGAACAACTTGGTATTATACTTGTCTAGATGTTAAAGGGTTGGGCAGAGTTTGGGTTGGTTATTGGTCAACAGCTGCGGTTGGGACCTACCAAAAAGCAAAGAAGTAACTCATGCTGGTCCCCTCTGCCATACATTTGCGATATATCGCATGAACTTTAAAGACATGCCACAAAAAAAAAAAAAAAATAATAATAATAGTTCCCGAAATGGCTATGGATTTATTTTTGGTAACTTGACGCCAGTCCGCCATCTCAGTTCCCAGCTAGAAAACCAGTTCCAATTATTTCAATGGGTCAAGGGCTGTTTCCTAACTTATGACGTCTATATCCTACAAAGTCCACCCAGAAAGTGGACTGGATTACTGAATGGGGAAATGGGGAATGTCTTTACCTTAGCAAATTCATGTCAATGTTCTGATTTGTTTGTTAAGTATGGTTGGAACCATATTTGTCGTTTAAAATATTGTAATATTTGAAAACTTTACAATGTAATAACTTTTTTTTTTTGTAACATGTAAGAGCTTTACACTATTTTGATAAGAAAATTTAAAGCAAATCATCCACTTTTCAAAGTGTTATGGTTTATTATTCAAAAATAAAAAATAAAAAATAAAAAATAAATCATGTTAAAGTATTGTCAATTTGAGATCTACCGACATGATGACCATTTTTGTAAGAGTGTATATATTTTACCCACCAGTTAATATCATAAATTAGTAACTTCATACTTATGATATACCCTTAATGGAATAAAAAGGCCTTTCCAATTAACAAGCACCCTGATGATATATTAGAATACTCGATGTAAAATCTCTCTTCTAAAAACTAATAATTAAAGTTTTTGCATCTGTGCATCATGAAATTTTTGGTGCTTGGCGGTTTGAAAATTTATTACAATTGTAACCTAACGAACGTTAATTAACTACAAATCCCTATAATTTTTGAATAAAATGCATCCAAAATCTTCGCTGGTTGTCAATTTGAGCTCCAGTTTTTTTTTTTTAACCGTATCACTTGGCCATTTGGGACGCTGATTGACGTCCATTAAATGATGATGTTATCAATTGCATTATATTGTCAGAGATTTTCAACTTTAGAGTCTTAAATGTCGCAACTAAAAGAGTTAAATTTTTTACCATAGGTATGAAAAAATGTCATACTGGAAGGGTTTTATTTTTGTACAGTAAGATCTTTATAAATTTTACTAAGTTTACGTACTTTTTTGTTTTGACGTGAGTTTGACCAAAATCTAACATCTAGAAATATAAAGTATAGAAAGTTTATTAATACCTGATTGGTATGAGTGAAAAGTACAGAGAAAAAAAACATTGAAAAGATTTTTGGATGAAAATTAATATGATAAGATGCTTGGTAGAAAATAAATTATAATAAAAAGAAAAAATATGTTAAAGAAATGACATATGGATCCAATCAAAATTGATTTCTCTAAATATAAATGGATTTTATAAAGGAAAAGTTTGACAACCATGTAAAGAAAGTGAAATTACCAATTTATCTTTCTTTTCTATCAAAATTTCAATAAAAATTTGGGCACCAAATTAGAGAAATAGCTAAATAATATTTAGACAAAATAGTCATTATATTAATAGCAGTTTTTTCATTCATCTGGTTTTTCTTGCAATGCCAAATGAGAAAAAAAAAATCTAAGATGTACCGACATATAAGAGTTCAATATTCAATTTACGAATAACCAAAAATTTAACATGTACTAGTGCAAATTACACCAATACATCGAGAAGAACACTAGATTGTCAAAGTTATAAAGACACAAGCTTCACTCATACTTTCAAAAGCAACTTATAATTATAATTTGTTTGGGAGCATAGTTCAATCTATATGTTTGAACTTAAAATATTGTAATAATTTAAATTTTATAAGAGAAAATATTGTATTAAAATTAGTTGAACCAAAACTTTTTTGTTTGATTCATGTGAACAAACAGATTAACGAATCTAATAAATTAATTTATTACTTTTGTAAATAGAATTTTCTAGCAAGGTACAAAAAATAAAAATAAAAACAACAACGACAACAATAGGTATAGGTTTTAATCTACTCGATTCTCATCAATTTCTACTAATAAAGTTTTTTCCGATGATCCTCTTATTAGTAACCACTAGTAAACGGCAAAAATTATAATTTTCTTGTTATATTTGTTCAAGTTTTTATATTAGCTTTCTACGATGGGGCTCCACATATCTTTATTTTCAATCGTAAATTTATATTAAAACTATCAATCATGCACGCATGGATATATATATATATATATATATATATATTTTGATGTGCTTTTAATTAAATCCCACTATTTAAAAAATGTACATCCTCCTACAAGATCCTACCATAAAAGGACTTGGTGGCGGAGCCAGTCTTTTTTTTTTTCAATGGGAGTACTATGAAATAAATAAAAATTGTTCTATAATTAAGTGGGAGCAAATATAATTTTTCTTATAAAAAAAACATAACAACATATCTTAAGTATTTACGGGGTGTTTAGCAGTGATAGAAACCACTCAGTTTCCACCATAAACTTAATTATAAACAGTAAAAAGTTATCACATATTACATTAATAATAAAAAAAATTGCTACAGTGTAAAACTCTCACATACGACAATAAAAGTGGTTCCCACCACTGATTTCTAACGCTCTTCCAAACACCCACTTAATTAAAACATAACAGTTATTTTTCTTACAAAATAAAGTAATTCTAAATTTGTAAAAAAAAACATTATAAGACAAAAACACAATTTTTAAATAACATGTCCTCACTCACTCGTACTTGACTCCGTGAGTGGACGGACTTGGGTAAGTTTCATATTGGATCAAAATCGTTTCAAGGAGAAATTACGCAAAGCATAACATGACGAAGATTAATGTTTTTTTACCAAAAAGGTAATAAAGATTGAGCATACCATAATAAAGAGTAATATTTTTTTTCCTAAAAAGTTAATAAAGATTAATGTTTCAAAACAGTGCATTATCGTTGTGCAGATTTTATTTGAAAAATAAATTAAAACTTAAAATTTTAACTTGTTAAAATATAAACCTATTATTGTAATTTACTGTAATATATAATTCTTGTCGGGTATGGTCTTTAAATTTAAACTTTAAATAAGGTGTTTAAAAAGGTGATGGAAATCAATAGTTAGAATGATTTTTAATATAGCATATGAGAGTTTTATATTGAAGTAATTTTTTTATTATTATTATAACATATAAAAATTTTATACTATTTATAATTAAATTTATGGTAGAAACTATAGTTCTCGTAAATGCCAAGCAGGGTTAATATCCCAGTTACTTGCTAACCGAAGTGTACCATAGACAAACTCCCGTTTGAAAAAAAAAAACTCATAGAATACTGCGAAGTGATGACAGCTAAAATAATCTAAGGGAAAGAAGAGAGCCAGCTAACAAGGATAGGGGGTCCCACCAAAAAAAAATAAAAAATGATAGAGGATGATTGATTTGATAGAATAGTGATCATAATTAGCCTATGAACAGTAAACACCACATCCAACTATACACACAAACACGTGACTTCTCCCGTACCAGTTACTTTTCTAAGTTGGGAAATCAATTATTTTAATAATTCAGGGTTGTACTTGACAGTTGACACTTTCAAAGCGAGGAAAACGAAAAGTAGAAAGGGGAAGAACAATAATTGCTATGAATTATATTCGTCTTATGATCTTATCCGTGGTAGAGCGAAACACTCCTCTATTTTGTCAACGAATACCTTGAACTAATAAATTTCTTAGAAAATACAAAACAAAACAAAACAAATTAAGGAGGTGTTTATCAAACCCTAAAAAAATGTACAAAAATAATAAAATTGGAAAAAAATTAAACTAATAAGAATAAACATCGTTCAATCTCTTTGATTTATTTTACTTATATATTTAACAAAGTGGTGAGAAACAATCATATTTTTCTTATAAAATGATTGAAAAATAATGATTAGAACTGAATACTGTAGCATTTGAGAGTTTATACTGTATCAATTAAAAGTTTTGATTAAAACTGATTTTTTCAAACACTAAATTAGTGCTTACTTGGGGCTTGTTTAAGAGCACTTCTTAGATGTTGCTTTTAACTTCTTCAATCCAAAGATTGTTTTTGAAAATGTTGGATGATCTTTTATAAATGTTTTTACTCTTTAAAAGTGCTTCCTATCAAAGTCACAAAATATAACTTCTAAAAAAAAATATATGAAACAAACTTTGAAACTTGTACAATGTGTTAATAATATATTGTAAGCTTAAATATAACATTTTTATAACTGAAAAAATGAAAGCATTTTGTCAGATAAAAACTCTTTTAAAAAAAATAATTTTAAACATTTACTAAAAAATTACAGCTTTTACTTTTCTTCTATTAACTACAAGTATAAGCGCAAGCTGTGTCAAACAGGCTCTTACTTGCGAATAAAGATCTCATTCAATGTAACAACTAAAATATCCTTTTATATAACTAAATAACTATTAACTAATAATATTTGAATTTAAACATCTATGTAAATTTAGCACTCATATCCTTTGACAAAAAATCAATAATAAAAAAGATTTAAAAATTGATATTCACTTTTCTCATTTTTTTTCATATTATATAATGCCTATAGAACTCTCATCATTAATTATAAGTTAAAAAAAAAAAAAGTCATTTTTCTCCTTCCTCTTCAATAGAAGTACACATGCCATAATACCAAAATTTTTTTAAAACCAATAGCAAAATATTTTTTACAACTACCAACGGCAAAATATTTTTTAAATTAAAAAATTTTGACACAAAAGTTGTTCTTACTGATTTAGTATTTGACCAGTTAGAACTAACTTTTTAGTTCAAAATACTGTAACAATTTGTTTTATTTTTACTATAACATCTAAAAGTTTTATACTATTTAGTAACTAAAAAATTAGTTCTAACTACTTTTGTCAAACACCTTAGTACTTTAAATATTGCTTTAAACATTTAAAGAAATAAGAAACAAAATCCTAAACTAAAAATATCAAAGTGAAAAAACAAAAAATAAACAAGATTAGCAAAAACCAGTGTCTACCATTCCACCGGCGACGGCAAACACGGCCTCCTCCACCCCCGGTGCCCCCCACTCCTGCAACGGCAAGCCCAAGTGCAGATGATATTGTCTACCCTCTACCTCTACAACGAATCTAAACTCCCCATCTCTTTACTTCATTTTTTTTGTTTTTGGTTTTTGAGTTTTGGAATTTTTTTCATTAATTAAGATTTAAGACATAAATATCCATTACATAAGATTGAGGGCACCAAAAATTAGTCTGCCTTACTCTTTAGTAATTGAAGGTTCGACATTGGGTCCAATGATAATTTTATAGTTATTCCAATATTTAGAGTCAAAAGAAAAAAGAAAGACTGAAATAAAAAAAAAAAAAAAAATATATATATATATATATATATTCATTCGGATTATATATACGAAAACAAAATACAAATCGGCATGATAAGAGTTGGAACACTTAAAAAAAATTGAATATCTATAAAGTTTGAAACAAGAGTTCAAGCTCTATATATATATATATATATATATATATATATATATATATAAGAGATAACTTTATACTATAATTTGTGACAGTTTAAACAAAAAAACAAGAAAACATATGCTTAAATTAATTTTTTTTAAAATTTTTGTCTTATTTGGAGGCCTGAGTGGAAAATACTAAGTGCGGAAACTGGTTTAGAAAAAAAAAATTACGTAAATAAAATATGAGAATTTATAGTGGAGTATGACCGAATTTCCCATTAATAGGCCTCGAATTATTAACTCTATATCAGATTTATACTGTATTTTCTCATTTAATGTGATTATCAGATCTAATCATGACCATGCGCTATTATTAGGGCACTTTGCCGTAAGAAGTCCGCATAAGCTCCGTATGATAATTTGATAACCTAAGTCCAAAGATTAAAAAAATAAAGAAAAAACTGTTAAAGCAACTATTAATTCTAATAATCACAATGTAAAATTTTCACATGCAACTCTCGCGTATATAATATTTTAATTTTAATTCACAATTTCAACTATATTCTCAAACACACTTCATATATTTTCTTAATATATTACAGTTCTATTCGATTTTTAGGTCTATAGGGTAAAGCAACTGGATTTTCTTAATTTGCTTCCTAATACGTATTATCTCTAACTCTTTTCGATTACTCGAAAACATGTATTGTTTCAGTCTAATATAGTGCGACACCTCTAAATTGTTGTTCTTCAGATAATTAATAGACCGAATTTAATCCAAGCAAAGAATTCTCAAAAATAAACCAGACCTAAAAAAAGTACTCTTACTCCTGAACTTTTGGCTCAACGTAAAAAAATACTTCCGTTAATCAAAAATAGTATTTTAAGGTTTCCGAGATAACGCGGGACCCTCCAACTTATAAATGAAAAAATATTGACTGCACCAATAAAAAAAAGATTTAGGGGAAAAGAAAAGAAAATTATAAACCTTAAAGAAATAAAAGTAACAAAAGAGTACTTCAATTTAGCTGATAGGATTAAAACCAACTATTAATAAAATAATAAAATTTAACATAAAAATTATACATATTAAATTAAGACTTATAGTTTTATGAGTAATAAGAAATTTTTTTAACAAAAAGTTGTGCACCAAGGACAGTGGGGGATGGAGGGAGGCACCCAAAAATGCTACAAGTCTCTTTCTATTCATCGCTTTTTGCTATTCGTAGTTAGTAATGTTTAGACAAAAAAATCTATACTATAACATCTAAAAATTTTGTATTATAATAATTTTTTTATATATTATAACATGTCAGTGCTAAACAAAATTTTCCTTTACACTATTATACATTTGTGTGTCTTATACTATTTTACAGTTAAAATTGTGTAATTAAAATCACACCCCGAAACACCCTAGTCATCTTTACTCTATTCTGTCACCTCCAGAGTAAATTTTTGAAGTCAGTAGAAAATACTGACTTCTAATGTAAAATAGAGAAGAGAGAGGTGGATGTTTCTTCCTTCTTGTGTCATATTTGATGTCAAAACAATTAGCTCCAATGAAGGTCCAATTATTATTTTTTTTTTAAATCCTGCTTTAAATCAATGAAAAAAAAGGAGAAAAGCACAAAACAATACACAACACAAATAGAAACTGTCTAGTTATATTTGCAAGGATGGGACACATTTTCAATGTGCATCTTATAAATTATATATAATAAATCACTATATGGTAGTTATATCTAATTCAGGAATAATTTGGATTAGATTCGAATAAAAAACTCATAGCAATTGTATAAGAAACCCCAAGTCAATGGTGCCATTACTATTGTATAAATGCAAATGACAGAATTAGCATCGTCTAAGTACCAATATTTCCAACAGAGTTTGGTAATGGCATTAAAAGAGAAGTCAGAATCAAGTAGGGGGTGGGTACGTAGTAGTAGTGTAGTGCAATCACTATTTTGGATCATACAAAAGAATATTCAAAACCACGAGTGTTACACGTGCCTCTGGACTATAGAGGGGGATAAATTCAAGCACTTCTAGGGTGGCGCCTGTTGTGGCCTCACCTGGTAGTAATATTGAGGGGAACTGGTGGGAGCTGCGGCTGAAGATGTAAAACACAGATTAAGGGTCACTGGATTTAATGGTTTTGACGGAAGGATGGCAGTGGACGGAGAAGGGGCGGCTGAAAATGAGAATCCTGATGATGCTGCAGTAGAGAACAGTGGCACTGGAGTTGCAGTGACCTGGCCATGCATTTGCCATGAGGGGAGTCCTTGAGAAGAACCTAGTGCAATCCTCTTCTCTGTTGCCCTTTCCTGTCCAACGGATTCAAAAAGGAGTTGTGCCCAAAATCATTGTCTAGATCCTAGTTTTAGTGAAAAAATATACCCCTAATTTGCCTAATTCGAATAGTATCTCAAAAGCATTGCAATTTCGATTGTCTGAAAATGATCCCACGGATGAACAACCGGCAACGTTAGGAACAGAAACAAACAGTCCCATCAAATAACATTGAATTAAAACCACATGATAGCTGTAATTTTTCTGTTCCGAAATTCTAGGTGGTTAAAAATTGTGGGGCAAAACGAAACTAATTATTCTAACCACAGTCAACATCAATTATGGTAGCTTCATTTCTCAATTTGTACATCTAGTACGGTATATCAACCCTAGAAATTAATTTTTATGTTCCACCATGAGTAAAAAATACAAAGGCAGCAGTTTGTATCCAGTCATAATCAAAAGGGCTATTGTTGTAACAAGCTAACGAATGATAAATGTGTAAGGATGAGCAAAGGAGTTCCAAGTCAAAAGGTAAATGTAATTTACCTCATTTGGAAAATGACCAGGAGACACGCCATTCAACAGTAGAGGCTGCTTGGATGTCATGACTAGCCCTTTGAAAGGTGGATCGCCCGGTCTTGCACTAGGATAGTTCCCCATCTGTAGAAGCAAAACGCAGTGAACATAAACAATTGCCTGTCATAAACCTAAAGTGTTGACCCTATCTTATCATTCCAATTTCAAGCAACGTGTGAAACGTCAAAATTATATTAGTAACGACTAAGAAACAGAAGGATACGAGATTAAGCCTGAAAAGTTTTCAGCACATAATCCTGGGTATATTTTTTTTGAAACTGACTTAAAATCTACAAATTAAGTATTTAAGATTACCCCTGAAAGCTTTCTGCAATGCACATCGTAAGGGCCAGGTTGGAACTGGTAACACCCCTCATTTTCCTTTTGAACATTGCCAAATGAAGGGGGGGATATTCCCAGATTGAGATCAAGATTGTGATTGCCACCTGCATAAAAGAGGAATTGAGATACCAACCACAAAAGGCAAATTTGAAAATCCATTGAACAAGAAAGCAACAGAAAAAACTGAGACATCAGATAATACCATCATTATTGACCTCAGGGATCATATCCCCTTCATAGGTACTTGGCTCAAAGTTGGTGACTGCTTCCCTTCCATTACATTTGATAGCTGCCTTGTCATATGCCCTGATTTCCAGAAAATCAAAAGGGAGACGTGTTGGATGGAACCCTAATGAGGTTGAGAAGGTAATAAATTCAGTGTCAGGTAGAGTGTAACTCATGATCATTAGAACCTTGCAGCTTCTACTTCGCTGTCGAATAGCCCAAGATATATATACCTGCATTCAAGCATCGTAACCTCCATGATGTAAACACGGTCCCCAATTTTTTGTTCTCTTTTTTTTTTTAATATCTTTTGATTTTTTTTCCCAAACAAGGAAACATAAAACAACCCATTGGGAGATTGTTCGCAACAATTCTTGCTTCACTCCGATGGGCACAAAATCTTTCTATTATCTACTCTTAAAACCTAAATTGAATGGAAATATTCAAGTTCCATAAATTAGTTCCTCACTTTTTGCCAAGAAACTGCCCCATTCGAGCTTCCCAACGGCCACATTTGTGCAGCGTCACTCCTCTATATTTTGAGCTGCCACGGGAGAAGCCTGTGCTCTGTCTGCGTAGTATGTGCACAAACTCTTCCTTGGTCAAGTTCTTCATCTGACAATTGATGAAAATATGATTAGTCCCATTATACCAAAGGCGCAAAACAAAAAAACACCCGGTACTTTTTGTGTACAAAATAGCGATCATACCTGATTCAAATCCTCCTCATAATCGCTGAGATTGAAATTGATATCAGCGTCAACTCCCCTAAACTTAATAGCAGCTCGATCATAGGCTCTAGGTTACAAAAATCCAAAGTTAAAATACACAGAATGACCAAGATTTTCAGAGCTCTTGAACTGAAAGCTAATTTTATGAGACAAAATTCTAATATAAATAATTAGAAATTTACCTAGCCGCAGCATGAGCAGTGTCGAATCCACCTAGAAAAGTCAAACGACCAAGTTCGTTAAGATCTTCCAAATTTAGAAGATCAATAACAATAATTTTCCTAATTAAAAATCGGGTCAAACAAAAATATCAAATCCATACCCAGATAGACTTGCTTTCCACAATCCCTGGATTAAACAAAGAAAAGGAAAGAAACAAGGAAATAGAAGTCAGTCACAAATTGTACTCAGAATCACTCGTACAATAAAACCAACGCACGAAATTTCAACTAGAAGTTGGAACCGAAAATCAGTAAAGTAACCAAACGAGAACAATCAAAATCAAAGGAAATATAAAATTCAACAAATGAAACTAATTGATTATCAAATTCAACCCAGCAATCCAAACATCGAATTCACTCACCAAATATGCGATTCCCATCTTCCCGTCCTCCTGTAGAAAGTGACCCCTCTGTACTGCGAGCTCCGAGACCTCGGTCCCCTCCTGCTCTTCTTCGGCTGTTGTTGTTGCGGTAGTTGCTGCTGAAGCATCCTGACCTCGCCAGACCCACTCTGGTCAAAGCCAAGCTCAATCCAGTTCTTCCTCGAAGACGAAGAAGACGACGAAGACTGTCCCTGCCAGTCCTTGAGATCCCCATTCGCCCCTCCATTGCTCATCGGAAACAACTCCTTCGTGAGGACGACGTCGTTTTCGCCAGCCCCGGCCTTCAGGATATCGAATTTGAAGGTGTAGACCTCGCTCCCGCCTCCGCGCGCGGAGCACGACTCGTCGTCGCCCCCGTTGTTCGACGCGTCCGCATTGACGATCGACGAATTCGAGGTCCCGGACTTGTCCATTTGGGTCCCGGAGCCTTGCGGAACCTTCTCGGCGAGCATGGCCAAGTCTCCCTCGTTCTGAGAAGCCGAATCGGCCGAGAGCACATTCAGATTGAGATCCAACATGGCTCTTCGCATTCTTCCTTCGAATTTAGCTCCAGTTCAAGCTGAAACTTCTCCAACACGCTTATAGCATCAGCGTGGCTCGATCAATGCCTCTCCTCGCGGCGAAACGGACGGCGGAGATGGATCGGATCAGAGACTGAACCAAGCACGCACGCACAACCAGACTATCGGACGGTCAAACTTAGAGAGAGAAACTCCAGAAAGAGAGAGACAGTTCAGAGGACTAACGAGCAGAAGCTCAAAGAACAAAGTAGTGCTAATGACAGGGAAAACAGAGCACAGAGACAAAACCAAAAGCACTTTCTCTCTCTTCTTCTTCTCCGTCTCGGTGCCGGAGAAAATCGCCTCTGTAGGAGAAGAAGAAGACGGAGAAGTAAGAAAGAAGCGAGCTCAAACGGCGTCGTTCAGAGAGCGAGAGCCGCGACAATATGTAGTAGTCGCACTTGTCATTTACTAGGTGAGGAGTTAATCGGTCGGAATGCAATCATCGCCGACTCACTTTCTGAGAGAACCAGAAGAGAGAGAGAGCGCAAAGGAAGGAGAAGAGAGATGAGACGTGAGAAGGAACATTTCATTTCAGTACCCATTTTAAAAGGATGGAATATATATAAACAGTATAATTATAATTATAATTATTGTATTATATTTATTATTTTTGTTACTCTTAAAAAAAGGATATTTTATTTTATTATTATATTAATTTTCCTCTCGCTCACTCGTCACGGTAATCACCTGTTTGGTCGGTCACCGGTTGTTGGCTACTTGATAGTGCCAAGAGATTTCTCCTTACTTTCGCTTGCGGTACTACTAGAGGTGTTTGATATGTAATGATAAGTAGGAATCGAGAAAATAATAATAAGGAATATGATTTTTTAAGAATCAAGATTATCGCATTTGATTATATATATAAATTTTTTATTAAATTTTTAAAAATAATATATTATTATGTTTAGTTGTACATAAAAATTTTGTATAATTGATAAAATAATTTATAATATTAACATTAAATATATCAATATAATATATTAATATTAATATTAAATAATAATAATATAAATATAAATAATAAAATAATATTATTTATAATTTAATATTAATATTACTATGAATATTTAATGTTATTAATATCATTATTATTAAATAATTATTATTTTATATCAATATAATCCTTTCTTTATATTATATAAAAATATTAATTTATAATAATCATAGAATTATTATTTAACAATATATTAATATTAAAATGTTGTATATAATGTATAATAAATTGATATGAATATAAATAATAAAAATATAATTCTTAATAATATATTAATATTTATATTAATATTAACATTAAATAAAAATATTTTTACAGAAAATATTAAGCATATTTAGCTATATTTATATTTATAATTATTATAATAGTATCCATATAATTTGATATTGATATTACTATGAATATTAATATTAATATTATACTATTTATATTGATGTTATATTATTATGTTTTTATTATTAATGTTATTATTATTCTTATTATTAAATTATACTTTTATATTGATATAATTTATATCTATATCATATATTAATATTAATTTATAATAGTCGTACGAAATTATTTTATTTTATTATTATAGTATTTATATATATTATATTCTATTAATTAATAATAATATATATTATATTTAGATATTGTATATGTAATTTATTATATATTATTAATATTGTTAATGTTATTATTAACATTATTATCAAATTATTATTTTATATTGATATAATTTTTATAATATTGCGTAGAAATATTAATTTATAAAATATTATAATAATAATAATATAATTACTATCATCGTCATCATGAAAAAAAATGTGAGATTTTATAGTTTTGAGATTCTCAGAAATATGAATATCATCTGTTGAATGGGCTTCAGATTACCCAAAAATGAGGTAATCTGAATCCTATAAGAATGAGTTTATCAGGAATCCAAAACTCAGATTACTGCATACCAAACATGAGAATCTGTAAGATTCCTATTCCTACCTCAAGATTACTCCATACCAAACGTCCCACTATAGCAATCTTTCAAGTTTCATTTTCATTTTTTATTTATCTTCACTTCGTCAATTATGTATATTTTTTTAATTTTTATTTTTGTCATTCTCAAAACGGCAATACAAGAAAAATTGAAATACTAACTTTTTAAAGTAGTGGTCCATGGGTGGCAATAAGGGTGAGTGGTGTCTAGTCCTAATGATAGAGCTACATACGTACAGTTATATGTCCACACACATGTGCGTGGTTAATATATGTATAAATATATGTACATGTGTGTATGAACATGGATGCAAGAAACGAAAGCTTGTCACATCTAACTTGAGTGTGTTTGATAACACAGTTAGAATCAACCTTTATAATTGAGGCCGGCAAATTCAAACACGTACAATAATACGATACAAAAATGACACGAAGTAAACGGGCTTAGACCATACGTTTATTAATTGTGCTATAAATGGGTTGGCATGAATAACACGAAAATAAACGGACTGGATTCGTGCTAACACGCTAAACACGCCTTAACACATTTAATTAAATGGGCTGTAAACGTGTTGACACGATACGACAAGACCCACCCATTTACAACACATTTAAACTTAAAAATAAAATATTTGAAATATTTATAGTAGGTTAGTATTAATTAGATATTGTGTTTTTGTTAATTTTTTTATTGGCTTTTTAAAAAAAATTATTTTTTTATTTTTTTTTTAAATTTTTAGTTAATTGGGTTATAAACGTGTCATATGCGTGTTGTTATCGTGTCAACCCGTCACGGCACGTTTAATAATCGTGTTAATCGTGTCGTGTCGTGTTACGCGTGCCATAGGCATGTCGTATTCGTGTTTGTATTTCTGGCACGTTTATTAATCATGTCGTATTCGTGTTTGGACTAAACATGTCGTGCTGTAAACGTGCCGACACGAATACGATTATTGCCACATCTATTTATAATGATTTTATTATCGTATATCATGAAAATTTTATATTGTAGTGTATTTTTATTTTACACTATAATAATTGAAACGACGTTATCAAAAAAAATCCTTATTTTTTTAAATGTTCTGACAAAATAATTACTGTTATTCATTTCTATGTTAGATCAAATAAGACAATAATATTAAGGATATGTTTAAGCAGTCAGAGAGCTAGCCAAATGGGTGAATCTGACGTGCTTTATTAAAAATATTGATGTATTTATGGTAATTTTTAAGGATATTTATGGTAATTAATCTATCATCAAGTACATTTTAAACTAAACTTAGTCAATTTATATCCTTAATCATGTATTAGTTGTTAAGTATTAACTGCTGTTTAATATAGTTGGTTATCTGGTATTTCCTATATATACATATATGTACTCTTTTTTTTTTTTTCCAACCAAAACGCAAAGATCTTGTATTAATTAAGTGATTTTTTTGTGCATAGAAAGTCGTTTATACATCATTTTTTTGTCATGTGACTTCGTGCTGCTTAAAAGCTAGATCAAGCATTAATTTTAAAAAAGCATAATCTTGAAACATAGCAGTTTCAATACTCCATAGATTATTTAATTTAAAGTGTGGCTCCCACAAAAAGCAAGACAGCGTTGTTAGAATGTTATTATTATTTTTAATTGGTTTTGGAAAATAAAAACATTTGTCTAGTTAGGCTAATAGAGAGCGATAATATATGAGAGCTTTACGCTATTTTTAATTAAAAAGTTAACTAAAACTAACTTTGTCAAACAAGCTATAAAATATCTACTTTTGTCTGGGTTGTTTGGGTTTGCCTTGCCAATGGTAACACCTAGAAATTAGAGGTATAACACATCAAAATTTATGAAACAATAATAATAAACAATTTATAATTTATGACATTGAAAATTTGTGACATTAAAAATTCATAAGAGGTATAACACATCAAAATTTATGAAACAATAATAATAAACAATTTATAATTTATGACATTGAAAATTTGTGACATTAAAAATTCATAAGATTGATATAAGATAACTATTGTATCATTGTCAAATAAAATTAATATTATGCGACATCTTATAGTTTTACATGTTACGGTTACGGTATATGATAGGATTTTGTGAATGACTGAAAATTCATTCAACTTATGCATTTACAATTTTGTATAATAACATTCAACTGAGGCACAAAAAAAAGGACTAACCATTATCGCTACTGATATTTTCTAAATAAAGAAAATAACAAAGCATGCTGCTTTTTCTTTTCTCACAAAGAAAAAAGTACTTCGTGTGAAAAATAATTCTTCCCCATTGTTGTGTGCACAGTAAAAGATCAGAGGAAAAAACCAGAAAATTATGGTGGACATTAATTTTTCTTATAGTTAACGTGAACTTAAAGTCATTTTAATAATAAAATGATAATTACATCAAGGTCTCGCTCTATACGTATTCTTGGTCGGGAATTATAATAAAGAAAATTTTAGCACCATATGATGTCATATTCTCTATTAACAGGACACAGTTTGAACTATCACGTAGTATCAAATTAATATAAATGTTATGATTTTTTTTTTGTAGTAATAAGGTATTTTTTTCATACTATATCATTTTTGTAATAAACTATTTTGACAAAAAAAAAAAAAAAGCAAACTAAGGAATCTTTATTCATAATTATTTTACTTTTCTTTTATTTTATTTTCTTTTTTAAAAAAAGCAATGTTTTTTTGTTTGCCTTTTTTTTTTTTTCCTAAAAAACGCGGCACGCAAAATGGGAGGCCCCAACATTACGATGCCGTTTCATGGACAAATAAATATAGATAGTGGACCCATTTTTTATTGGCCCAAACTTGAAGTTTTTTAACAAGATTGTCCGAGTATCCAACGGCTGGGGTTGACTCACGTACATCACATTAATTCTATACGATAATAAATATCAATTATGGAGACCTTTAGAAAAAAGTAAAACAACTGAAAGTTTTTAAAAAAAGTGAAATAAGTAAAATAAAATAAAATAAAATAAAAATCATGGAGTCCTAGATTTCTATTCTTAAAATACTGAAACGTAGAAAAACGTAACAAAATTCAATTTCCGTAAATTTCTTTTTCTTTTTATAAATGGAACATAATATTTTATCGTTCGTACATGGTGAATGATTTAATAATTTTTTTTTCCTTTTTTCATGCTTTTCAGGTACATCTGTACTTCTTTACCTGATCAATCCTTTAGAAAAATTTTCATAATAACTAATTTAAAAAATTTGAGTTCATTTATTGTTAATCTAACTATAGTTTGATTAATTATAATTCTCAGCTAATGATGGTAAAGATAAAGAAAAGAAATCTTATTTACTGTTTAATGAAAGTACTTGTCGGATTCGATTCACGGATTTATGCAAACATCAAGAATCACTCCCATAATTTCTGTGGTCCACTTCCAAACTAATAAGTCATTGTCATGTGAAATGCAACCAATTATTCGGTTCTAAATTCTTATATAATTTACCCCCAAAAAAAAAAAAAGAAAAGTTGATAATATATACTTTATTGTTAAATTCTAATGGAAAACATATCAAATTAAGGTGTCAAACACTAGAAAAGTATATTGTTGTACCTACATATTGCTACATATATATATATATATATATACATATATATTGTGGGGGTTACACGTAAAAAGAAATTTCGATTTCAGTTGTTGAAGTTTGCAATATTATGGTACACCCTAAAAAAAAGGGGTTTACATTAGGGCACTACTCAAAATCATAACACCAATTAAATATAAATACACCTTCAACTGAACTAATTACATTATAATAAAGTTTGAGTGTTCTCTCACTCTCGCATTTTTTTATTTTTTATTTTTTGATTTGTTACAACAAAAAAAAAGTAGAACAAACATTAAGGTAAGTGTTGTCAATTCGGGTAGCTGCGGTTCAACCCATGCAGATTATAACAAAACAAAAGAAGTGTCTGGGCCAGGCCACAAAGAGTACGACCTAGTTCGACGGGTCTAGAGTTGAGGCAGGTTGTCCAAAAACAAGGCCATGCAAGCAAAAAAAAAAGCTTTAAATAATGAATTTTCATAATTTTTAAACTTTTTTAGATGGTGAAGTAAAACGACAAAAATAGTAAAAAAAATGTAAGAATGAAAATAGTAAATAAGTATATTATTCTTTTATTTGAACTTAAAGATATGATTCAAACTCATCATATTGTAGTAGAGTCGGGTGTAGTTTACCACTATGCCAAGCCTACAATAACTTAAATAAAATCATATTTTCCTTCAAAAAAAATAATTTAAAAAATAGCTAATACTATTAAAATGACTAATCTGCCCTTGCCATCTAGCAAGCAACCATGAATAACACGTGCTTTTCCATATTTGCCCGCCTTTTCTTGTCGGTTACACTCCCTCACTTTATTCTCTCACATACACAGTGTTGGTTTGTTAAATAATTTGTTCTCATAAACCTACCAAAATACCCTTTTGCCGCACCTAACAGAATTGGGGCGGACGCATGCCGGTCATCAACGATCCGTTTTCTTGTTATGTTTACGTGCACGTCTCGTTTGGGAAATTGCCTCCTCCCCTCCAAAACTCTTGTATTTCAATTTTAACCCCCCACTTTTGGTAGTTTTTCACTTATTCCGGTCTTTCTTGCTTTGGCAATGTACAACAGTGCAAGGCAAGACTAGCCACAAATTTTGGGGTCACCAAAAAACTTGGACACAAGGTATGTGACATCTTGTATAAATACACACACACACATATGTAGATATTCATTAGAGTTTGTCAATATGCCTCGGTTTTAATATCATTTTGCCCCCTGTTTGGCATAATGGTGGGAACCACAATTACTCTTATATTTCAATTTTAACCCCCCACTTTTGGTAGTTTTTCACTTATTCCGGTCTTTCTTGCTTTGGCAATGTACAACAGTGCAAGGCAAGACTAGCCACAAATTTTAGGGTCACCAAAAAACTTGGACACAAGGTATGTGACATCTTGTATAAATACACACACACACACATATGTAGATATTCATTATAGTTTGTCAATATGCTTCGGTTTTAATATCGTTTTGCCCCCTGGTTGGCATAATGGTGGGAACCACAGTTCCTACCACAAATTCAGTTATAAACAATATAAAGCTCTCACATACTACAGTAACAATTTTAAAAAATGCTACAATATAAAGCTCTCACATGCTACAGTAAAAATGGTTCTAACCAACATTTTTCACCACCTTCCAAACACCACCTTGGTAAAAATATTAATGAAGTAACAATCTAATTTACATGCTATAAAGAAACGTTTATGACTAGGTAATATTGTCCTAAATTCTCACTTTCCTATGTTGGGAGGTGAGCTAAGAAGCAAGAGTTTAATTGATTTACCACAAATAAACAAACGTTTAATGCTTTCAAGAACTAGCTAGAAGAAAGATTTTCTGAGCGCCGATTATAAGGACTTTAATTACAAGAGATAAATATAAATATAGTACTTATGAGAGTGGTTGATAGATGTTCTTTTAAGTTTAAACATTTATATAGCGCAATATGGAGAAAAAGGTAATTTGACAGAACCCCTTTGATTAAAATTCAGAATGATACCTGTTAAAATTCAGATTCTCAAATACAAAAACGACTACTATTAATACTTCTATAATAATATTATATATATGTAATGATATATCATAAATATTTTTTTTTAGCAAAAATGATTAAAAGAAACTTATTAAATTATTCTACATTTAGTAGTAGTGGGAGAAGCCAATATATCTTTAACTTTTCATCATCGATCCAACCCAAAGTGACGAGTTACCGACAAATTAAAGAAAGGAAAAGAAAGATTGGAAAAAGGGGAAATGCATGATATAATATTGGAAATCATTTTCCTTGCATTGTCGGCATTGCTCAATCCTGGCTAAAGCAAGAGCTAAAAAAATATTTATTTGTTGCAAGTAGATAGAGTACAATCATCTTAGTTTCCTAGGACAAGAAGTTACCAGGTTGCTTTTTTGAGGGAAAAAAATTAGCTGTTGTAAATATTGACTATAAGGTGATCGTTAGAGTATGGTGATTCGAATTTAGTTTGGCTCAATCTGAAAAGCTTGTAGTTAGACAATTGTAATGAAAGAACAAATATGAGATTTTTATAATATCTGTGATGATAGTGTATGGATTAAGCTGATAGGCTTGATCGCATAACCCACCACTGACCTTTACATTTTTGGCTGTTTAGTTTATGTTTTTATCCTATTAAGTTATATCACATATTAAGGTTTTGTTAATGCCTATATATATGATGTATTACTTTAGGTTTGACATCATTGACTTTTAGCAGTCCTAATCGCTGCCGTCTTGTAATATTTTTTCGAGCTTAGTGATTTCTTCTCCTCTGCCCATAGTTTTTTCCCGTCTTATATTTTCATATAAATTTGCATATGTTCTTGTTCTTTATTTTTATCGTACTATTTTCGTAACAGTGATCTTTTTTAAAGTCCGTAGAATCCTCTAATCTTTAAATAAAATGAACATTTTGTTCTTTCTTGCTATGGGAGGCATCAAAATATCTAGTAATTTTTAACTTTGGCTGTGAGGATTTGATCTACTTATATTGCCTGCCTTGACTTTCTTTACCTTCACAACATAATTTTTTGTCTTTAATTTCTATCACGCTTTCATGTGGGAAAATACACACACACAGAAGTTTCATGAATCATGCCAAAATGGGTGCTCCTATACGTTCCAATGACAAATTAGCTCAAATTTCATGTGGAATTCTTTTGGTTTGATTAATAACTGCTCGTAACATAATTTTTCATTGTTTCTAACCTCCAAAAACAAGTGATATTTTTCTATTGCGGCTTGCCCATAAATCAAACTAACTACTTCTTCAAAAGGGTGTATTTCAACACGCGCATCAGAAGATAATTTTGGTCTGAACAAGCGTATCATTTTCCATATCTTCAAATATTATGACGTCACAATATAATCCTTCTATTTGTTTATAATTTTCCATTAAAATATAGCCAAGTTTCCATCAAATATCGACACGTATGCGCATTCGGAATATTATGAGCACATGGAGTTTTCATTTCTTTTGCTCAAATTGTCATTTTCACACTTTATTTATTGGATTCCATAGCAATGTTGGAATTTAGTATAGGTTGTCCACTTTGCTTTCCTCTTTTCTCTAAGAACCAATTCAAATTGCAATGCTTCCTTCAAATCTAGGCCTTGCTAGTTGCTTCATTCTAACACTTTTTTGGCAATAACTGTGAGATGAGGCATATGACGTCCTATTAGACCCCAACTCCACCCACTTAAATTTGGTTAGATTTCATTAATAATCAAGGGCTTAAAAAATTCAATTGAAAAGAAAGACCATTATATTGATCAAATGGAGATAGCAAGTTGGGCTTGATTTAAGAATATCTTTTAAGAATTAATATTTTAAAACAAGTTGGATTAGGATAATAAGTCTAAATTAGGAAATTTTAGGTATAAACTATAGTGTACATAGGGGCTCTATATCTGACTCCAACCACTTATCATTTATCAAAGCTACCGTCCTGAGGGATATATAAAATATATGTTCTTGTAGTGATACACGTAAATAACTTTGTTGGGTTAGGTTGTGAGTTTGTTTCCTTGACTTTGTTGATCTTCATTTTTCATATTATTTTTATATTTTCCATCTCAAAGAATTATTTGATTGACTTTTGTTTTTACCTGAATTTAAGTAACTAATTTGATAAAGCAAGCAATAAGGCAGAAATATCAATTTACTTTTCACGTCTATAGTGGTTTGTGGTACAATATTCAAGTATAAAATTACTGTTAACTTATGCCTATGGCCATATAAAATTCTCTATATCCTCAAACAAAAAATAACACGATAAAAGGACTTTAGTAAAATTTGAAGTGGGATTTTGGTAAAACTTTATTAATGTGTGTGTTTTTAGAGCATATGAGGCGTAGGTAATGTCTAATCTCACAATTAATAAAAAGTGAACTCAATCCATATTGGCGTCGTGCTTGGACATCGCTGTCACCAAGACGTGTCTAAATTTTTTTTTAATTTTATTTTATATTGAAATAAACGATGGAGCACGACCTACACGTGGCAGTTGAGGGCAGAGAAAAAGAACAATGAATTAGACCAATAAAAAAGTGAGAGAGAGAAGATAAAGCTCATTATAATAGTACCTTCCTTTTAGGGTAATCCCACTACCTTAAAATCTTTTGGTAATCCTCCCTTCCAATTCTGGTAACCTCAAACCAACCACCATGAACGCTACTTTTCCACCGGCTGTAGCCGGTCGTTCAAAAACAATTAGAATCCCATTCGTATAAAAGTACCACCTCCGAACCAGTCCACAAGTCCATCGTCCGGCCTATCCTCGACAGCCACGTGTTTTCTCTGGAATCCTCTGACTCTGCCTGAATTCTTGTGCGGTCAATGTCGCTAATGTCGATTATCTAATATAATGGTTTACGTTGCACTTAATTTCCTATAAAATAGGAAACGGTAGACATATTTGAGGGGGAAAAAAAATAAGAAAAAAAGGAGGAGAATTCTAAGATACTATTAAAAATAAAAATAAAAATTTTTAGGGTATTATATAAAGAGTTTTTTTAAAATTTTTGATTTAAAACATTTCCAAAAACATTTGGAAACAATATTGAACAAAAACATTTCCAAAAACATTTTAAAACAATATCAAACATGCCTTTTGAATTTTGTTTTTCAACTGTGAGATTTGTATCAAAATCTATCTACCCTAGACACATCTATATTTTGATGTGATTTTGAGAAAATCCAACACTAAAAATATACATTATCAATTTGAGACCTTACTATAAAAGGACTTTTTAAATTTTTTCTAAACGAAAAAAATAATTTTTTTCCTGGGATCAAATTATCAAATATTTCCAAGGGTAGGACATGAAAATATATCTTTTATATATTATGTTTTAAACAGTTGGATTTGTATTAGGTTTTGTTTTTGTTTGTTTTAATGTGATTTTAGTTATATGTGATGTTTGGACCCATGCATTACTAATATATAGCCTAGAAAGCTCTGACAAAATAATGAAAAATAATATTTTTAAGATGCACGTGGCAAGAAAAGAAAACTTGCTTAGAATTGCAAGCGTATCTTAACATTAAATTCAGGCTTCTATGTTTATTGGAGTCAAAAGTTGAAATTCTTTGTCTAGTTTAAAAAGCCCAAAGAGAACAAAAATGATTACGCCACTTAGTTAGGTAAGTTTTCTTAATCTCATGCCATGTTGGCAAAATATTTTGTTTTGTTTTATTTTTTATTTTATTTAGCTGGATATTCATTGATTTCACTTGGTGTTGGACAATTGACTTTAAATTTCAATTCAAGGTATTTTCATTTTTTAAAAAAATACCATATCAAACGAACTATACAATCAACCTCAAAAATTGATAAACAAACTAATGTGATGCTTGATAGCTTGGTTCCAACATTTTACAATACAAAATTAATTTTGTTACAATGTATATTTTTTTACATAATTTGAATCGTTAAATTGTTGAACTTACAATTTCAATCATCAAATCCAAGCATCATATAAGATTTTCATTTGCAATATGTCCTAAATACAACAAAGAAATCTATCATTATCATTTTGTGTTAAAAAAGTGTTAAAAGAAAACCTTCATAAAAAAAAGTGTTGAGAGTTTCAAAAGAGTGTTGAGAGAAGACGAATATAATAAAAGATTAGTTTTTCTCACTCGCCCACTTTTTTTTTCTTTTTATTATTATTTTTTTTTTCTGAGCTGCAACAGAACCCGCTCACGTTTTTGTTGTTGTCAAGATTGAATAAGATCTCCCTGGCCATATCAGACTCAGCCAGAGAGAGAGAGAGAGAGAGAGAGACAAACTGAACTTCCACGCTCATCAACGGCGCGTGAAAACTTCCATTAGAAATGAAACAAGAGGCTTCTACACGTGATATTCATGCGAGTGTAATTGTTACCTGCTCTCTTCCCAACTTGAATAGATGATGTTCTCGTACTTTCGCAAAAGAGGTTCGCAAGGGGTGTTTGATAAAATGGTGGGAACTGAGGTTCTTATCATAAAATTAGTTATAAATAGTAAAAAGTTTTCATATATTACAGTAATAATAAAAAAATATTACTACAATATAAAATTCTCATATGCTACAATAAAAATAATTCTCACCATTGGTTTCTACCACCTATAAGAGTCTTCAATAAAATATATGCTTAGCCAGCTATGCTTCTTATTTTCTTATAAATAAGCTAATGCGGAAGATTTCTCTTACATCCACGTATCTAGGTACGATAATTAGTGTTATTAATTGGATTGAAACGCAATATAATGTAAATTTTCATTTTAGGGAGAAGCTGTAGTAGGACACAGCTTATGGTGCGTACGATTAATAGTGCCCATTTATGGTGCGTACCCTAACGATTCAACGATGTTGATGTCCCAAGATGCACCAGGTTTAGTATAGACCAGGTCGTATATGATAAATAATTATTTTTAAAAAAAGAAAATATTAAAAGCATAACAAAAAAAATCGATCAGGAAAAAAAGAGTCATTGGATCAACAACCCCGTAGCCTCCTACATCTTCTTGTAATTTTTTAAATTCCTACAACAACGGAAATCCGTTTCCATTTTCTTCAATTGATGTACTTTTATTTCCACTTTTTTGGATTGATTTTCTTTTTTCCAGATTTTTTTTCTTTCTCTGTGGCTTTCCCTAAGATATCAATTTTAAGATTTTGTCTACGATGATGGTGATTATAATTCGTCAAGCTTCTAATCGTTTTGATTGTTTGGCAGTTGTGAAAATCAATTTGTAATCCTACAATTTATTGTTATTATTATTATTATTTTTTTTTGAAAAATAACAACCTTACCATGCCATGCTTCAGCGGCAAATGATTCAATATAGAAGTAAAGAACCAAAGGTTAGAAACCACGAAATCTAGTGGCAAACTCCATATGAATGTATCTGGAATGAACACAAACTCCCACCCCCATATGAATACATCTAAAATGAAGTCAAAATCCAACCAAGCTTGCGAGCAAGAAATAGCATCTAACCGGTTGAGGAGTGAAGACCCAGTTGCCACAGAGAATGAGAGAGAAAATAAAAGAAAAAAGAAAAAAAAAAAGAAAAGAAAGAGAAGCAAAGAAAAAGGTTTTCCTAAAAAAAAAAAGCAAATATGAAATGAAAGAATATGTTGTGTGTAAACAATACTACGAGAAATCTAGTGCGCCTTAAATAAGCCATTCATTACACAACCACAGCCTTTTGAACCGTGGGATTAAGCACTATCAGTAGTGCACTTCAGCCGGGCATTACAATAGATGTTCCCTTCATTTTAAATCTTTTTATTAAAAAATAAAGTAAATGACGCATCAGCCTCCATCTTTCGCTTTATTTTTTACTATAGTTTTGACCGTGATATTTTAGTTCTATTTTTCGCAAAGTGAACGATACCTAAAAACTAAGGTTGGTAAGAAAATCTATAAGAAAAAAAAAAGAATGTCATAATCCATAAAGTCAGTGTCATGCCACGATTGAAATTGTCGGTTAATTTAATTGAATGGTCTTCATTTTAGTTTGTGGCTTATTTATTTAACCATTTTATGCGAGTTTACTTTCCTTCTACATGAACTTGTTTATTACAAACTCAAACCCTCCAACTTGTGGGTTTTAGGTTATATTATTGTGTTGTGGTCGTGATCGTCACCGTTAAGAACTAAAAGTCCCACCTTATTTCTTTTTAAGAGAGAAAATTATTTTTTGTTCATTAAGCCGTGGTAAAGAGGCCTCACCATAATTCAAATGCTTGTTATGCGCTATTTATCTATAATGAACATAAACAAATACACCTATTTACATAATTAGGCTATATTTTTGGAGAAAAAATTACATGAATGGAAAATTATGGGTAGGGTACAAAAAAAATTCCATCAGTACTAAAATAATTGGAGCACTTCCACAACTATATTAGGTTTTTTTTCATATATATATATATAAACTGAAAAAAAAAATTTAGAAGACTTTGATAATATATGAAATTCAAAATTGTTGTTCACGCTTGTACCTTCTTTATTATAGAATTCTCTAATGCAGGGTCAGACTAACAAGGCCAATACACACTTTTAACATCTCATTGAATACACTGGTATTTTTTTTATTTAATTATTAATGTT
Organism: Artocarpus hirsutus; assembly: GCA_946598075.1. Taxonomy (NCBI): domain Eukaryota; kingdom Viridiplantae; phylum Streptophyta; class Magnoliopsida; order Rosales; family Moraceae; genus Artocarpus; species Artocarpus hirsutus. The sequence continues at coordinate 21,163 of CAMOHE010042646.1, read as the reverse complement.
ATTTTTTAACTATTTTAAAATTAAAATTATTTTTCGTTGCAAAGCTTAAAGCTTAATTATTACGATAAAATAAATATAGTATTTTTGCATTTAAAAAAAATAAAATAGCAAATCTTATTTTTAGGATAAATTAAATAATTTTACATTTTTTTAAATTAAATATTTTTACATTTTGTATTGACGTTAGAATTACAGATGATATATTACACCATTGCATTTCTAATTTTGGAACAAATACATATTGTAGAACACTATACTATATATTATCATAAATTATAAAAAAAGTAAAAAAAAAAAAAAAGGTACAAATAGGGCTTCTTTTTTCCAAGTGGGCATATCGTCGGCATAGGGTGTACGAGGTTTGCTCCTAGGGAGACGTGGACGCTCCTTCTCCATTCATGGAAAGTCCCCCACCTCATATCTCTCCCCCTCCCTTTGTCAAACTTTCTATTTTTATATTATTTTTAACTACTTTTCATTTCCCTATTTTTTATTATTTTCTCTTCCACAACTCGTCCAACTGCAACTATAAGTTGAAATCATGAAAACGGAAAGAATAGATTAATAATATTAAAAATAATAATAGTAATAATAATAATAATAAATCAAAGGAAACGCACACAACTTGCTTAGAATTCTATCTCCCAAAAAAAAAAAAAAAAATGCTATGAGTTTAGGAAAATGGGCTTTGCCCATAGTTTGCTACTATGTGGAGGGGATCAAGTTACGGCCGGTCAATCAAAGCCAAATAAACCGACACGTGGCCGTCACTTTTGTGGACAATTTAACTTGCCGAATGACCGTTTGGGTGGAGGAAATTAGACCATTTCTACCTATGCTTGACCAAAAAAGTGCTGAAGAAATATGGTTTAAACCAAATTTACTTAAAACTATTATCGAATTTAAGAGCTTTATATTGTACCTTATTTAATCTTAATATTGTAGTATGTAACAGTTTTATACTAGTAATCAAAAATTTTAGTTGAAACTAAGATGAGCAAACACATTATAAAATTTCAAGAAAATAATTAAGATTAATTACAAATTTTAACAAAATCCCTCCTCAACTACAGCTTTTGAAATATTGTGTTCCCTGAATTTTAAAACATAACATGCAAGTCCTCTAAACTATAAAATATTACAAAAAAAAATTTGTTTTGTTAGAAATTTTAAATAAAAGTTGGTACATTAGATGAGAATATTTTGGTAACTCTTTCATGTCTAGAGCGAATTTAAATTTAAAAAACTGATATAATTTAAAAATTTTAATCGTTAAAAATATAAACTATGAAACCTTTAAAAAATTTTAAAACAGATAATCTCTTCTTATCGATAATCTATTCTTTTATTTTTTATGTGACTACATCTATGCAAATTAACAATCTAATAGTTCACTAAATTGTTCAACAATCCCACTATTTGTGTACTATTATGTCATTCATGCTCAAAATCATAATTCAATAAAGTTTCTTTTTTAGATTTCATAGATGGGGGGATAAATGCTCTCAAGGGGAACAAATGTTACATTTTAAAGTTCAAAAAACATAGTATTACAAGAGCTATAGTTGATAGGGAATTTTTGTAATTAATCTAGAAAGTTATGTTTCAATACCTTCTCTAAAAGTGTTGTTTCTTCTATTCACTTCAAAAATTAAGAACGAGTCTTTAAAAAAATAATGTGTTGTAATTCTACTCTATTTAATTTCTCGAAATGTATTATTAAAGTTTCAGTCAAATTATTTTGTCTTCTTATGCAACTTTTTATCTTTTTTTCCCCTCAATTATCGACTCAAGCACTACTAATAATCTATTCTTTTATTTTTCATGTGATTTCATCTAGGTAAGCTAACAATCTAATGGTTTACTAAATTATTCAATAATCTCATCATTTGTGTAATATTATATCATTCATGCTCAAAACCATAATTTAAGGAGGTTTTTTTTTTAAGATTTCCTAGTACTTTGTTTTAAAGCTCAAGGGTAACAAATATTACGTTTTAAAGTTCGAGAAACATAATGTTACAAGGGCTATGGTTGGTGAATAATTTTTGTAACTAATATAAATAGTTATGTTTCAATACCTTCTCTAAAAGTCTTATTTCTTCGATTTGCTTTTAAAAATTAAGAACGAGCGAGTCTTTATAATGTGTTGCAACTCCACTCTACTCAATTTCTCAAAACGAATTATTAAAGTTGCAGTCAAATTATTCCTGCCTTCTCGTGCAACTTTTTATCTTTTTTTTTTTTTGTCCTTCAATTATCAACTCATGCACCCCCACCCCCTAACACACACACACACACGCTAGACATGCACGCGGATTATGAACTTTACCTAGTATCATTGGGGCCGACAATTTTCAACACGTAGAACATGACTCAAAAATAAAGTCACATAAATAAATTTAGGCTTTGTGGCTTTCGATCTATTAAACTTACAAGTGATAACCTTTCAGTGACTCGTATATTTTTTGTGCCAATTTCAAGTCAATACGCATAACTAGTGGCAAGAGGAGCTAAGGCCTGAGGGCGTATGCTCCTACTTTTGATTTTTGTACTTCTTATAATTATACCAAATCATATATAAATATTCATTATTATACGCGGTCGTTTTATAATAAAGGATACATGTTTCAATGAAAGTTCGTCTCTGTTTCCTTTTGTTATATGCTTGTGATGCTGGCGCCAAGTTTTTCAATTGTTAAAATTATGGTTGATTATGAATAATCACTTTACAAACAAATATATGATCAATGTATGAGTGAAAGTATGGTGCTACATATTGGGAAAGATAAATTTTATAATATCGATAAATGATAAATGATAATAAGTTTATTGTGTAATATTTTCAAAGAGCCGTGAAGAAAAATTAATCGAGTAAAAGTTGATACTTTGAAAATTTAGTCGATGCTCTGAAAATTTTAATACCTTTTACATTTTTTTTGACGTTAATAATTAGCTCAAAATTTTGTTTTAGTACAAGCATCAGAAATCAAATCCTAGTCTTGCCACTGAGTTTAATAATGATAATAACTAGCATATTTTGGATCAAGCCACTTAATTAAAAGTGTACCCTTATAATTAAGTGGATATTATCAACTTTTTAACTAATCAGCTTAGTTCAGTTATAAACAGGTCAACTTACACAATACGAAAAATAAATTCGCATATCATATATGGTTATATTTTCACTAAATGTTTTCTATTCATATTTGAGTCTTTGATATATTAATCGTGTCAAAGTATAGTAATATCAATACGAACACGACACATACACATAATCCCAAATTTACATGCTTTTATTGGGAGAGGTTTTCAAAGGAGGGGAAAAAAAATTATTTGTTAGAATTAAAAATGTTGGTTTGAAAACTGTAAAGTATGAGAGCTTTATACTGTAGTAACTTGTAAAAAAAACGAGTTTATTTCATTTGACGTATGGTTCCTTTCGCTTTAACAGGCTTGGTTGTATCAGGGCCGCCACCTTTTTTTTTTTCTGTATACATCTTTTCTTCATTATCCAAATCTGAACAGCAAGAGTACTAATTGTTTATGGCTACTAGTTGAAGTTGTTGTTCATGTGGCCAGCATAAGACACTAAATCATGTTATGGTCTCACAATAAAATTCAAAACTAAATGAATTGAGGCATCAAAATGTTCAGGAACTTCTTATGCACCAAAACTATAAAAAGATATGATTAAAATTAGGCGATTCTTTTGGTGGGAATTGAAAAAAACAATCTATTAATAGGTCTTTGTCTTCAGCTGCTAGATTTGTCCTATAAATGTAATTTTGACAAGATTCAATCTTATTAATATCATATTTTATAAAAAAAGATAGGGTCACACAGTGCTCAGAGTTCTGCGAATCTTATATTACTATTCTTCAAGGAACCTTGTTGAACAGCATTCACATGAATCACACCAGACCTGTAACATCAAACTCACAATAGGCCATCTCTTTTCTTATACCATTGAAAAATGTCATCCACCATTAAATATTATTTATATTCTTTGTCTAAAGAAACAAAGCTGATCCAAACGTATCCATGTGGCAAGAAATAACATAATACAGAAAATCAAAAGGAAAATGAGCAAAATATCTCCACAAATGGGCACCAAAACATGATTAATTTAGTAGCCATATTCAAAACCCACTAATCTATTTTACTTTGGACACTATCTAATGCCAAAGACTCATTTTTGATCCCCAAAAAAAAAAAAAACCTAGTGTCAAAGATGTTATTAGTAACCATATTCAAAACCCACTAATCTATTTTGCTTTGGACACTATCTAATGACCCTACAAAAAGATGTTCCAAAATTAGATCTTGAATGGTGTCCTTTGGAGAACTTTAACAAGCAATACCAAAAACCAAAAGGAAAAGAGGTAAAAAATTTAAAAAAAATTAAAAAAAAGTCCACTTGAAGAGATTGATGGACTGTCTTGGGAAGGTACAAAGGCCAATGCACCAAATAATATCGACCATTATGTGTCGTATTTGATTTCCACTTGGACAAAGTTCCATTTCTGGAACAATGTAAATAAATAAATAAATAAATAAAAACCTAAAAAAACCCACAAATTCAACCATTGACTATTATGGCCACCTGGTTCAATGCACTGATTAATAGAATAATCTTAAATGGTTGCAACTATCATCCCTTTTTTTTTATATGTTTGCATTAAAAAAAAGAATAAAATTTCGAGGAGATTAAGATGTTATTAAGTTGCCAAATTAATTAATAATTGATATAAGCAAAGCAAACTCGTCAGACTTAAATAAGAATATAATCCAGATTAGCTTTAGTTTAGTTTATTATATTGCTCTTGTTGTTTTTATGCTTATAAAAAGTTGATCAAGTCCAGAGGCATATCAGAGACTGTTTGATGAATATAACAAATTGGCATTTGTTTATTCTGTCAAATATAGGCTTTTGATCCTGATTTGGTGGATGAATTAACATTTTCAAACAATACATTATTACAATATAGAACAACTATACAAAAAACAATATATTAACTTATGTAGTTGAATAAAGGGAGAGAAAGAGAGACAGTCACCTAATTTGTTCTAAACAAAAGCTATAAAGATGTAAAAGGCTATACCCTACATAAGATAAAGGAAAAGAAACCTTAAAAGCCAGAGCAATCCTTGGCTTCTTCTTCTCAATTATCATTATTATAAAAATTATTATTATTTTTTCTTGTTTAAGAAACCCAATAACCCCATTATCCAGAACATTGTATATGTATATTATAAATTTATTGTGCTTTCCTCGGCTACGAAAAAACAAGTACTAGAGTTTTAGGTACTAGTTTAAAATTCCATGTTGCAATTTAAAAATCCCTTCCCTTGGTTCTTGCAAAAGGAGGGGTAGGAAAAAAAAAAAAAGGAACACTAAAATATAGTAAAGTGGGTTTGAATCTTGATGGAGTAGATACTAAGGAACTGTTTGTCTTAATATATCCGATTCATAAACCAGATAATCTTAAAAGGAGTGATAAGTACTGTCTGTAAGACGGCATAGCATGTACTGAATCGTTAATAGTTTAATTAAAAGTTCTAGCAAGAGGGTTAAATATTTCATTTAGAGTAGTTTCTTCTGTATTTCATACTAACATGAGGATCAAGTAAAGCATATGTTCTCCTTATTGTCCAGGCTTCATTAATTTACAGAATACTTTGAAATAAAATATATATATATATATATCATGAACAACAAAAGGAGAGATGACAAATTGTTCAACCAAGTCATACCAAATGCATGGGGACATGAAATGATATTTTGTGGCAGCATCATATCCCATATCTGAATGCATGTTCTTTCATGAAGTATATGTTTGTTCAAACAAACTTTGGCAAAAATAAGAAGAAATTAAACATGAATATTTTATGCCATTTCACAACCAAACATTAGAGTGATTGACTTATTAAGTGGCTAGAATATTTAGTTTGTTATTTCACTCACTAAAAGACAATTCCATCCATGAAAAAGGAAATCAACGGTATTATTCCGTCTCTATTCTTTTCTCACTTCGAAGATCTCAAGGCCACCAATAAAATTAAAAAAACCTGATCTAATTTTACTCAAAAGATAAGCTCAGTTTTTACTTATGTTACTATACATCCAATGATCGGGTATGGGCCTAGAGTGAAGATTGGAGTATTAAACCTAGAGTCCTGAACGCATTTTGAAAGGAGAAAATAAAGACATCGTTGGGTTTCTATTTGTTTTTGTTTATTCTTAAAAAGAAAAAAAAAAAAAATCTTGCTTGGGGCCAATCCTAAATTCTTGGCAATGAGTCGGCCTATTTGCTTTACTGACCTTTTGTCGGACTATAAGAAAAGTTGCTAGTAAACTTCTCTTTAGCTCTTTCTAAGATAACGAGGATTGGTTGAACCTCACCTCAACTCCCCAAAAAAAATGAAAAGTAAATGAAATGCATGTGCTTTCTCCCCACTAAAATAACAAAAAGCAATAAAGGAACCAAGCAAAAAAAACACGATATTGACAAGGATGGTTTTCTACAGAGAAACAAAAGTTTGAAATTCTACACTATTATGATGAAAAGTAGCTTAGCAGGCAGTTCAATTTTGTCCCAAGGTTTGCTTTACTTGCCGGTAATAGGCACCTCTCTGAGTTAAAAGGTCTTCTTTCTGCTTAAAATGTCATAAGCGACTTGACTAACGAAGTTAAAATCAGTAGCTTAGGTTAGCTGTCCGCTGATTTCCATCTTTATTCCAACCTAAGCAAACAAAACATTTGATAATGATTCCTTGAAACAGGGGTAACTACAGTACTAAATAGTAAATAATTCTCTCTTTCTCTGTTTTTTAGGAAAATAGTTCTCATTCAGACATAAAGCATAATCTTAAAGCGTGGTTGGAACATCGTTGTAACTTATTAGTTCTAACTGTAATAGTGTAAAACTCTTTACAGTGTCTGGTTTTAACTTATTAGTTCTAACTACGTTTCCAAACACACTCTCTTAGTCATATTAAAATATAGCAAAAAATTAAATATTTTGCAAATTACAAAATTGAATATCATTATGTAAAATTCTGCAGAGTGAAACGTGAAAAATCCTTGTAATAGCTATTACACAATTATGCCATTCATAAAATATTTCAACGAAATTACTGGTTGTAATTTCACTCTTCCAAATATGCCATAGTTGTTACAATTTTCTACATAAATCGACTTTTAGGGGTCAATTAGAGAAATCCCGCTTTTGTAGCATTGTTTCTCAATCTTACAAAGAGTTTGAAACATATCACTTTTAAAGAATATAAAGACATAATTAACTACAAGTATTTTAGATTAGGGTAAGAAAACAAGTATTATATAAAAGTATTTTAGCTTTTTTTGGCTAAAAGAGGTATCGTGAATCAAAAGAAGAAAAAAATAAGTAGTATAACACAATAATGGTTACAAAGAATTGGTATACCACCTAATTTACTCTTGGGCTTGAAATGATCAACGGTCCAAGAGGCCAAAAGCCCAAACCCAATGTGAATCTCTACTGAAATTCTCCAGGATCTGCAAGACAATACGTACCTAGTATATTGAAATAAAGATCCGTTCTTAGCATGGTTTATCTTGGCATTTACTAGATTTTTTTAATATTTTATTAAAAATTTTAATGATAAAGTTAAAAAATAATTCCGTAATTGCCACTACTACAAATAGGCTTTAGGAAAGGGCAATGCGTTCGAAAATTGAAACACATTAAAGGAAAATACATGAAAGAATCACTCACTGGTACCCTGCCTTTTTTTTAACCATCAAATTAAACAACGCCAAAATTTGGTAAAAAAATTGATGACATACATATGATGGTCTAAACACAACGCAGTCCTGTGGTTTTTTTTTTTTTAATCTTTTATTACCCTACAACTGAATTTTCATAAACTTAGTGGTTGTTTGATATTTCAGTTAAAACTGTTGATTCCAGTTAACAAAAAGTGTAAAGCTTTTTATACGTAAAAGAAAAAGTTGCTACAGTGTAAAAGTTTCACATGTTATATAATTTTTAAACCAATATTTTAAGTTCTGATAGCTCTTTCAAACATCCTATTAATACAAAATGTAAAGTAAATATGCGATAACCCAACGCAGAACAGACAAAAAGAGTGAAAAAAAGATTAGGGTTTCTATACTCTCGCAATTGAGAAGAAAACGTAATTTAGTAATAAAATATTAAAGAGGGGTTTATATAACCCTACAAGCAACGGACTAAATTACTATTCTACCCTTATGAATAAACAAAAAGCAAATCGTAATTCTCTTACAAATCTATAATTCTTTAACAGCAAAAGCAATTAAAGGATTTCTCAACGAATAAAATGAATCCATGTGAGTTCCACCTTCTGATGGGAGGCTGTACAAAAGAGAAGCCATCCTACAGTTCCATCATTTCTGAAAATCCTTCTTGTCCGCTTTCAATTAACTATCAATCACATTAGCGGGAGAAAAAAAAAAAAAAAGAACCCTATCAATTACAAGAACAGAATTCTAACCAAGTGAGTTTTAAGGCACCTCAGAAGTTTCAAATCCTGAATTTAGCAATCTTCGCAAGTGTCTTTTTGCTTGGGACAACATTGAGGCTTGTCATAATCTACAATTGTTGTCCGAATTTTAAAGGTAAATCTCATGTAAAAAGGACAGCAAAAAATGAATCCCCCACTTCACTGCATAGGAGTTCTTGTAAAATGCTTTTAAGTTGAGGTTATGTTGGCTTCCCCCATTGATCATCGCAGCCTTTCCCATCAAGATTAATGACATCACTGTGGCCTGCAATTTTGTAATTATAGTATAAGACTCCAAAGTACTCATTTTTCCAACAAAAACACAGGCGGGAGATTTTATACCTAGAAACAAGGAAAGGAACTAGCTAGAAGCTACTGATTACGTTGCAGCGAATTCCTAAAGTATCTACTAGGTTAAAAATAACTTCAATGTTCAACCTTGTAGATAGACATCATCTTATTAGTTTCGATTCTTTTGAGGAAGTATTTTTCAATCAGAGATCAATGAATAGAAAATAAAGTTACATATTTAATGCCAGGCCTAAGTCCTAACATATTTATTATGGATCTCTATATTCACCAAAGAACAAGTCTTTGTGACAAACCATGAGAGTGAATTTTGTATATCTCTGCCCCTTTGAGTTCTATTCCATGATCACTTAGCAATGAAATTCCAGCTGCTGTTATGTTAAAAGGGAAAGTCAGAGGCGGAGACATTGGAGACTTTGCCAGCTTGATGAACCTCCTTCCTGCAAGAGAGAAGAAATTGCAAAATCAGCTCTCACAATGAACATCAAGAACTATAAATAGTTTGACCAGGACTAGTTTTGATCACACCATATAAACAACCTTAGCCTCTGTTTGGTATGAAAGAAAATTGGATGGAAAGAAAATGGTGGAGGAATTTTGGGATGGAAATTGATAGATGAGAGTGTTTGGTAGGAGGGAAGTTTGAATGGAGAAAGGAAAATAAGATGGAAAAACTGTCAAGTAGGTTCTATTATATTTTCTCCTCTTAAAATTGGACGGATTATTGGATGGAAAAGATTGTCGGTTATGTAGACGAGACAAAATTACAAAATTATCCATAAAAATTATAAGAAAAAAAATCTGGAAACTACTTTCTCTCCTACACTTCACGAATCTTCAGCACATATCACGTTTTATTTCCTGACTAGTTCTCTCCCTTGCAAACCTTCACCAATCACTACACCTTACATCTTCATCATAAATTTCCAATCTTTTTACCAAAAAGCTTATTTTTTACAATTTCTATTATTAAAGATTGATAAAAGTATATAGTCTAAATTTATTTAAGTTATTGTTAATTTATAGTTGAATCTCTCTCCTGTTGATTTTATGTTTTGTTGTCTTCTTGAATTAAGGAGAATGTTGAATTTTTCTTTTTTCTTTTTGTGAAAATTAAAAGTGAAGAATTGTATTGATTGTGTTAGGTAAAAAAGTAATTATATTGATTATAATTTTTCCATCCTTGAGGTTTTACCTTCAAAACCAAACACATAGAGGTAAATTCATTTTCTTTCCTTCTTATCATACCAAACAACTAAAGAGAAAACTAAAATACTTGCATTCATTTTCTTTCATTCTTATCATACCAAACAACTAAAGAGAAAACTAAAATACTTTCTTTCCTTTTAGTTTTTCATCCTTTATAATTTTCCTTTCCCTCTCATTTTCTTTCCTTCTTACCAAACACAGGGTTAAAGTTTTATCATCGTGAGGTTTAGATTCATTATGTCTTGTAGAGTCCATTCTAGAAAACACCACAAGACTTTAGGCTAACCGGGAAAGATAAAAATAAGAGGAAAAGGTATCAATTTCTTTACATGACCACATCTTGACGGAGTGAGAGAATGCCTCAACCGAAAACACTGATTTTTTGTTAGATCAAGCATCAAAGCAAACCTGATTTAGCTTCAAACACAAGACGAATTGTCACGGCATGAGCCCAATTAATTCCCAAAGCAGCGACAAGATGGGAATCATATCCTGCAGGATCCTCAGTGCTCTGCACTGCACAAAGTATACAGACTGTCTTACATAATTTTGAGCATAAGGTTTCACAACATGACCTTTAGAACCTACCTTGAAAAGAATATCGGCAACCTTCATCACGGGTTTGAGACCGTACTTGATTTGTAACTACAATAGGGATTCGTGAAAATTCAGCCAGTGATCTACAGCAGAAGGGGAGAAAAGATGAAAAAGACAACAATGAGCTATATCATTTGAGCAGAAAAGGGCATCATGAATAGCTAATAAGTTCATTACTTCCAACACCAAGATTTAAGAGACTCACTTGATGAAAGAAATATGCCAACCTAGTAAATGTTGTCTTGAGGCTCCCTGTCCATAATCCCTGGACAAAAGATTATGACTGCTGAGACAATGATGTAAAGAGACTAAATTAAACAAATAGAGCTCCATGTCCATAAGCCCTGGACCAAAGATGATCACTGCTTGAACAGCAATCTAAATTGGATCAAACAAAAACATCTGACCCAGAGAGAGAGAGAGAGAGAGAGAGAGAGAGAGAGCAATCTCATCACATGCCTGCAGTTTTGACAAAAGACATCAAATATATTGAGGTTTAATAGGGTTTTCATATTATTGTATCGTTGTTCAGTGCTATTCAAAGATGGTATTGGGGACAATTGTCCATGTAACAGTCCTTGAGTTAAGGTTATACTTACCAAATCCAAGGTATGGAGGCGAAACAAATGTGAACATTTATGATTATGAAATAACAGGTCAATATATTATATAGAAGATCAACTCACCCTGAAATAACAGCGGTCATGCTGTCAATTACTACCAACTTCACCTGCTGCTGAAGAAGAGAGGCCTGGATTTGTTGCAAACTGGTGATAGATTAATAACACCCAATCAGCCAAAAATTTATGACCAGGATGAGAAAAATGCAACAAAGGAAAGTGGAGTATGTAGCAGCTATGATATTCAATGGGAGTTCATGCACCAAAAGTAAATAATTTCATAATAACAACAACAGCGTATGGAAGTCTTTTAATGAGCTCTGATTTCCACACAACATGAGTATTCGACAATTAGTTTTGCCACAAAATACTTCCATTCAGTATTATGTCGTTCGTTATAAAGCTAAGATAAAGTCTTATTGGAATCATACCTCTCAGTAAATTTAGAAAGTGAAGTTGGCCGCAAAACTAGGATCCTACCAGCCAGCTGTGTCATATATAGAAAACAAATTCATAGTAACTCAAATTGATGCTCAGAATAACAAATTCAAAGGACGCTCATAATAAATATAAATTCTGCAGACCTCCTGTGCCATTCCTTTCATGTTAAATATGTCAGGGAAACTTTGGACACCAATTTCTATCATCCTGTGGCAAGTAATCAGAATTCAAGAATTCAGACAAGAACAGTCAGAAACTGATATTGATAGGCTCAAAGTATGACCTTCTTGAACTAAACTTGGATTCAACATCAATATAGATGACACGGCCATTTAGACCTCCAAAAGCTGTCGGCAATGAAGCCAGTAATGAGAGCTTCATACAAAACTGCAATTTTACATCAAAGGGTACAATTTATGATTAAAATCTTCATTCATACGTACAAGATTAGGAGCAAAAGACCTTACCTCATAATAAGAAAAATAAGAACTACCTCAAAACAAATCTTCTTGAGAAGAATAAAGTTAGAATTCCTTTTATTTCAAGTTCTTAAAGCAAGATTACTTGTGGCTTCAACTGGTATAGGACAGCGAAAACCATCTTGCAGATTAAGCGTTTTAAACCTTTTCTAACAAGAGCAATAACATAAACAAAAAAACAAACAAACACACATAAGATTATAGCGGTTCACTCTCAACGTGAAAGCTAAATCCCCTTTTCGCCGTTAATGTATTAGAAGATTAAAGAGAATCACACACATCACACGGTCACGCCTCTCAGATTCACTGTAGTATTTATTACTATCTCACTCCCAAAAAATCCGTTCCCTCAAAATAAGTATAATTAGGGCAACCACGATACAATATAAGTGTAATTAAGGCACCACAATACGTGTGCGAACACTGATACACACACATGCATATTAAAAATGTCGATCTGCAGGCTATCTTCGGGTCAAGGCGATAATTAGGCCGCAGAAACTCAAGAAAATCCAACTAAGAAACTAATAGAAATAGCACTACCTACACAGTTTGTCCAACAACTTCTCAAAATGAGCCCAAAAAACAGATTGAAAAAAAGAGAAGCATACTTGTGTTTTGCCGATCCCAGCAGGACCGACGAGCTCCGTCAAAACACCGAAAGGTATTCCCCCACACAATGCCTCGTCTAAACCCTTAAGACCCGTCGGAAGATGACCCCCATGGTCCTCCTTTTGAATTCGCTGCTCCATTAGAGACAATGCCTACAAAACCAACCTAGACCACAATGCCGAGAAATCCACAAACAATTTTCTAATTTTTTTTAAAGAAAAGATCTTTTCGCTCACAGTTTGGTAAGGAGGGCTTGCGATTTCGCTAATGCGCTTTAGAGCGGAGGAGACTTCCGCCATTCCCACGTCCAGCAACTGCATCAGCTCGAATTCGGTTAGGGCTAGGGCTTCCTGAGAGGCAAAAGAATCCCAAAATGGCGAATTCGTCAGGTATTATCGGAGAAGACTGAGAATTTGAGATTTTGTCTAAACCATATATTGAAAATCAATTAGGGTTTTGAGATCGGTTACCTTGGCCGTGGTGATGTTACGCGCAGCGAAAATATTGGCCATTGATTTGGGCAAACCCATCTCCGCGATGAGCTTTTCCTCCATCTCTCTCTAACTCTCTGCGTGATGCCCTACACCATTGTAGCTTCTCAGCTTTCCCGCCAAATGCAAAACACCCAACAGTTCGCGCTTTCGTGTTTGTACGCGGGTGTACCGAACTCCTCTTGCGCAGCCGTGTATGTAAACGAGCTTTTTTTTATTATTATTTTTCATAATGAATCTAACAAATGGTCATGGATTCTCTCCTCAGTCCAAACTTAGTTCTTTTTTTTTTTTAAGCAAGATTTCATTCCAACAGACAAGCAGAGGGCGCACATTAAAAATAAAATTAAAAAAAAAAAACAAAGAGTACACGTTTCACTCTTCAAAAAGAAAAAAAAAATACATCAAATAATACGGTTTTAATTTTTAATAGAAATAAATAACACATTTTTAAAAATATTTAATACATGTACTTTTGAAATCACGTTTTTTTTAAACACTTAAATTTTCAATTTTATCTTCTCCTTCTTCAAATTTTTTTTCGTTTTTGTTCTTTCTTCTCTCTAATGTTTTGTGTTTTTTTTTATGTTATTTTATATAAAAATAAATATTATTCTAATTTAAGTAAGCTATTTATTGAATATATTACATTTTGATTTATTTATTTTTGTTCCTAATTAATAATAGCCCAATTCCCAACATTCACAGAAAAACATCTAAACAAATATGAGCCACAACAATATAGTACGAATGCCACAACCACAAGAAAAAAACCAAACAGAACAATGCTCTTATTGGGAAAACACACTAGAAAAACAACCAGAAAGATTCCAAACTTAATTCCACAATCTCACTTGGTTTTTGACATTTACAACGTTCTCAACTTAATTCATGATTTTGTTTCAAGTTTAGTCTTTTTCATAAGTTACAAGTAAAAAATATGATAAAATATACAAATGATATTTGATAGAAAGTTGTCATTTCTTGATAATATACATAATATGCATATGATTCTTGTGCAAAAATGTTACATAACACAACGCTAACTTGATATTATTAATATTTTATTACGTTTTTAACACCCAACTAATTAAAAGGACTAGAACTGAAATAAATTGATAGCTTAATGTTTAAGTTTGGGTCGTTTTTAAAGTTAAGGATTAAAGTGAAATTAACAGTAAAAAGCAAGTAGTTAGATTAGAGTGTGAGATCTTAAGCCATCCACATTTACCAGTCGTGTTAGCATTAGTTGACGAGTTGGTGCAGATGTCGTGCCTGTAAAATGCCTCATAGGATAAAAACAAGTAGAGTTGATTTAACTAACATATAATGTTGTTATCTCATAATGACGTTTTAATTAACATAAATAATGTTATAAGAGAAACATGAATAGGGCATTTGGGAAATATACAAAGTAAAACTTTGATATTTTACCGTATAAAATAAGAATGAGATACAATATAATTGATTGGTTGCCAAACACATTTTGAGTCTTTGACACGAGAGTGGAATCCAGTACTAGGGCACCTGGTCCTAAATTTGGTCGGATAAGCCGAGAAAAAAGCAGGATTACATGGGGTGGGCCAAATTGGTTTGTTGAGGTGGCACGACACGATAAGCCAACCAAAAGAGTACTTTTCTTGTTGTGTTTCTTTTTGTTTATTTTCTCTTTCTTTATTTTCTTGGATTTTTAGGTTCTAAAAAAAGATGTTTTTTGTAAGAATTTTGTGGCAGCTACTTATATTTTATCTTATTTATGGATTTATTTATAGTTCAACCATTGGATTAGATTTTTAGGTTCTAAAAAAAGATGTTTTTTGTAATAATATTGTGGCGGGTACTTATATTTTATCTTATTTATGGATTTATTTATAGTTCAACCATATTTATCTTACATGAATTAAAAACACGGGATCTGGTGTTCCCTGGTACAAAGAACTTCAAAATCAAATGATTGGTCCCTTTTGATGGAACACCACCAAAATCCTAAAAGCAACTATTATTCAAAGTCAGTATTGCTTAAATAACATTAGCTGAATAGATTATCTATAATATTCCAATACATGAATTGACCCATACCCATAAAATGACTATATTTATATATTTTTTTTTATCATACATTAAGAAAGGAAAAGAAACAGTGAAGTAAAAGAAGGAAAGAGAATTGTCTGTACATCTTATGACTATCGCATATCCCTCGTTCAATTCTAATCAAATAATTTTTGGAATCCAAAACATGTAATATTTAACATAGTATATAATCTTGCATGACTAGACAGCGTGCAAAAAGTTACTTAGTTTTCTTTACTTGTTGGAAAATTTTAATCTTGTCAAGATTAGATGTGTTGATCTTAATCTTGTGGTCTTCTAAATTATACATTTAATTAGTTTTGTCTTGGGCTCACAAGTCAGAAATTCAAATCACTCTTTTAGAAGCAGAAGCTCACTATGATCTCATGAAATATATAGGAATCTCCTTCTTTGAAGACAAAATAAACCAGGTGGTCCCATTGGTTATCTTATATAACTTGTGTCTTTTTCTTGCTTGTCCTTTTGTCATTATTTCCAACGGACAGCTATTAAGCACTACCACAATTCTAGGCAAATGCATCGTCCTCCGTAGAAGCATTTATTAAAATGCTTAACAGTTAAGCTTTATAATTGATAAAATGTGGGCCTTGTATGCAGCAAGACCATTTTTAGTCGGTAGACGATGGAGGTCTGTTTAGTAAATAAGTTTGAATTAATTATTTAATTTGAGTTATATATATTTAAATTAATAGTTTGAATTGTTATTTGAATTGATGTTTAAATGTGTATTTAAGTTTTAATTTAAATATAGAATTTGTGTATGGTGATATAGTGAAAATAATTTTTGATTTAGTAACAAATCTAATAAAATATCAATGTTAATGATATTAAAACATATACAACATAGAGTGTAATTTATTCCTCTATTCACTAGGAAAGCAAATGGAAAAAGAATAATTTTAATTGGATATTAAATAAAGAAGTTATGATTTTTTTCCCTCAAATATAGGAGAGAGAATTTCAAATTTTATTGTAGCAAAAATATCCGAGTATCAAGAGTTTAGGGGGTTAGAACTGTAAAAATTTAGATTCTTGATACTCATTTTATTTGGATTTTAGGGAAAACAAACACGTATCCAACGGATTCTTATACTCGAATCCAAATTTAAATCCATTAAGTCTAAAAAATACATAAAACAAATATGCCCTAAGAGTATTATAACAATGCTTTATATTTTTAGATGGTTTGTATGAAAGAACAACAATAAGACATGATAACAAAAACTTGTATGCTTCACACAGGAATGGAATTGAGTTGCATAAAAAGGATCTCTTTTGAGCTTGCTCCATTCTTTTACTTATAAACAGACAAAAATAAAATACATAGGATATAAAAACAATGGTATTTTTAAAAGTACTTTAAAAACAAATGATAATGACTTTTTTTAAATTAAACAAATAATTATTTATTAGTGATAAATTTATTGAGTTTTTGAGTAGTAAACTCAAATTTATCGAATTTGTCACTGATAAACTTGAAAAATTTATCAGATAAACGTCATTTATTTAATTTTAAAAAGTTATAGTCATTTATTAAAATAGACTATTAAAAGGACCATCAGGTCAAATTTTTATAAAATTAATAGGTATATAATATAGAAATAGTAAAAAAGAAAAAGAAAAAACTCAAATTGGAACTTGGATCAATGTTTTTACGAGAATTTGGTAGACTTGGTAGAATTACACGGCCGGGGTAATCAGGAGGCTGCATATTTACTACGTGGTGACATCATTTTTAACTTATTGCCCAAGGATTTTTAAACAGAAGAATATGTGTGTGTGTGTGTGTGACTATTTCCAACATGAATTTGTCAACACCTCTATTCTATGCACACACACACTATATATATATACACACATAATGATATCTAAATGCTGCGATTCACCGTTTAAAAAAAGTTCAAAAAATTGAGGTTATTTTATATAATTTTCTTTGTTTTTAATTGTTGCAGTTTGATAATGTGTCATAATTTTCTTTGTATTCCGTCCCTCTAATGCCTTCCCAAGTTACTTTAGCCGCCAAAATTCTTTGGTGAGTACGTTTTTGCCTACAAATCAACATTCTCACGCTGTTCTCAAATCAAGGGACATCCCAATTATGTGATTTCCAAGTGTCTATATACATATACATATATATATATATATCAAATTTGAGTATTATAAAACTTAGATATATTTTCTTAAAAAAAAAAAAAAAGAGACGCAAAGCAACATTTGGACGGAGTTTACGAGGCAATAACGTGGAAGCTGACAAATTCAATTAATAAAAATATATTTGTTTGCAATTTGCCTGCCTAATTGTCAAACCTTATCTTTGTATGCATTTGAGGCATTAACATGCAGCGCAGCCACGAACGTATGGATCTAAAATGAAAACAGACTTTGAATGAACTAGATCTTTTTTTAGGGGGGGGGGGGGGGGGGGGG